>SNQJ01S0009600.1:333307-354338 GCA_010110895.2 Picea sitchensis | reverse complement strand
ACTTGTTAGTAGTATTGTTGACACATGGTTTATGGATGATGTAGCATACTTGTATTGGTATATTATTAGAAGCACATATTGATCTTGGTGATGATTATGATTTGTTGTGTTATGGCTGGTTGATGCACATCTTTGAGATTTGTCCTGGTGATTGATATTGGTGATTAGATATGATTTGGTTGATAAGATCAATGAGACAGGTTGTTGTGATAGGTTGTTTGGACATGTTATTGTGACAGGTTATTTGTATAGGTTTGGTGCATGGTTGATGCACTTGTTCATGGTACAAGTTTTGTACAGGTTTGGTGCATGGTTGATGCACTTGTTCATGGTACAGGTTTTGTACAGGTTCATGCATGGTTGATGCACTTGTTTATGGTACAGGTTGATTACAGGTTTTGTACAAGTTTGGTGCATGGTTGATGCACTTGTTCATGGTACAGGTTTTGTATAGGTTGGTGCATGGTTGATGCACTTGTTTATGGTGCAGGTTGATTATAGGTTGATTGGTACAGGTTTACAACAGTATATCTCACAGTGATAGTGTGACAATGGTTTCATCATTCTACTTATACTTCAGGACGGTTGGACAGGGCAAGGACATGTGGTTGTAGCCACCTTCCAGTTGTAGCTGGAGAACATAGGGGGTTGTAGCCCCCTTCTGGTTGTAGCCAGAGAATAGGGGAGTTGGAGCTTCCCTCAAGTTGTATCCTGAGAAACAAGGGGGTTGGAGCCTCCTTCCAGTTGTAGCTGGAAAACAAAGGAAGTTGGTGCTTCCAATGAATGTAATTCTTTAAGACATATAAGAAAATGAATTCCATGTTTTTCTCCCGCTTTGGGTTTCCATGTAAAACATTGGTGTACTGTGTATGTGTATGATTGTTCATTTGTTCATTGCTTATTTACTCTGCAGTTATTGGATGAAAATTCAAAATTCATATAACACTTGGATTATACGATTAAAAAAGATTAAATTTCTCTATTATTAATTCAGCCCCCTCTCAGTAATCCAACAATTGGTATCATATCCAGATCCGGTTCCTTCAGGAAATGGTTTAATAACTGGAAGGAGATCATGGATTATTCTGAGAATGGAGTACCAATGTCTAATTGTCAGAATGGTTTTAAGTATGAGATGTGGAGCATAAGGATGAAAGTATTTTTACAGGCATAGGGACATTATATTTGACTATCAGTTATTACAGGATATGATAGTTCAAAAAGGGAAAAGACTGCAGCCAAGAAGGAATTGAGGAAGAATAAAAAAATAGAAATGGATTTAATCTGGGAAGGATTACCTAATCCATTAAGAGAAAAGGTTGGTAAATGTTCATCAACAAAAAAACTTTGGGATAAGTTACATGACATATACTCGTCACCCATCACAGATTCAAGAAATGTCATAGAAGACACAGATACAAATCAAGAACAATTATGTTCACCATGTCAAGCAGATTCATAAGATGACGAGTACATAATCACCAGAGGTATGCTTTTTTATTCTAATTGTGAAAAATGTGGACATCTTGAAATAGAATGCCATGAAGGAAATGAGACATAAAAACTAATTGAAAAGGAAGACAATTATGAAGAAGAATTGAATAATGCTTTAGATGAAATAAGAGAAGAAAACAATTCACTCAAGAAAGAATTGATGAAACAAAAGGAAAGTGTTCACATTTTTGAAGAATCCCAACAGGTCATCGAGAACTTAAGAACTCACCTAGAAGAAGCTAGAAAGATTGAAGAAAATATTGAATATCAAAAGAAGTGTTTGGAAACCAACATAGCAGCACAGAAGGAAGAAGAAAAAATGAGAGAGAAGATATTGACAGATCATCTTAAGGGAAGAACTAATGATCTAAACCATCTTGAGGTAGAGTTTGGTCAGGAAGAGAAAGGACTTGAAGAAGAAATAATCACATTAAAAAATTAGCTTGAAGAAACGAAAAGAATAGAATAAGTCATGAAGTCTCAGATAATGAAGAAAGGAGAAGAGGTTGAGAAGCTTGAAGAAGAAGTTGTCACATTGAGAAGTAAAATCTTCAACCTCAACAAGAACGTTGAAGAGACAAAAACATCCACATCAGTTATAGAGAATGAAGAGAAGCACTCTAGGTTGCTATAAAAGAAGAATGAATAAAATATAAAGAGTTATGCAAAAGTACTCAAAGGAAGGAATCATGGTCAACCAGAATCTAAAAAAACTATTGAAGATACATCTTCAAGAATACCATCCATGTTCAAGTCACAAAGAAGCTTCAATCATGATCATGATCAGTCAAGGAAAAAATAAAAAAGGACTACGCCACAAAGAATATCATTCACTCCTAGGTATGCAAATTTATTGTATGGTCATTGTTTTTATTGTACTAACTTTGGACATAAGTTTGCAGATTGTAGGGATTATAAAAGAAATTTTCAAGCAAGAAGTGCCTATGTGGTCACACGTAACATTGAGTGTTACAAATGTCATAACTATGGTAACATATCCAATGATTGTAGAAGCATGATCGATACTTACATGAAAGAGAATACTGATATCATATATAAGAAAGTATGGATAAGAAAACAAGAAGAACATGTGAACAAAGACCAGATACCAAAGATCGCAAGATTGGCAATAAAATAAGATGAAGAAAATTCTACAGAGAAAAAGAAATATGCCAGATAAAGAAAGGTTTGGAAAATAACTAAAAGAAAGGAAGAGTAGGTAAATAATGAATAGGTTTAAGAGATTGTACTTTCAGGCATTGTAGTGAAAGATGAATCCACAGACAGAAAGAAAGAAGTCAGAGCTCAAAGAGATAATGAATCTACCAATGAAGATGATGATGAATACACATCAAAGTGGGAATTGTTCTGAGCCATCTAGCTTAGAGACTCCCAAGTAATATGAATATTAGACAGGGGAGTCTATGTGATAGTTGTGACAGACCAAAGAACCATCCTTCGAGCATCTTGCAGAGTTTGAGAAGACAGATTCATAGAAATCAGTTATAAGAAGTACAGTTTGATAGATTAATCAAGACTTCATGATAGTATAGTGATAAATGGGTTAGCATTATGGACAATTGTGCAAGCAGAGTCTTGGACAGTATGGACAAACATGGATTTGTAAGAACACTTAGCAGGTTTGGATAGATATATGATAGCGGACAAGAGCATGGATTCATAGATTGGTTTAGAGAATGGTTCAGAGATAAAGGAACATTATCATAATGGATGATAATTACATAGGAAATGGCTCGAACAATGCTAATGGATTTCAAATTGATAGATATTTTTTGGACACATGCAGTGCATACATCAATTCACATTCAAAATAGATTAATGCTCAAAAACAACAATGAAAAAACACCCTATGAACTATGGAAAGGAAGCGTAGACAATAACCTCTACATCAAGGTAATATTTTATTAATTGAAATTTATGCTGATGATATTGTTTTGGAAGTACTAATGACAGGTTGAGCTAGAAATTTACAAAGGATATGCACAATGAATTTGAAATGTCATTACTTGGAGAACTATCCTTTATTTTGGGTCTTCAGATATGTCAAAGAAACCAAGGAATTTTTATTTCTCAAACAAAGTATATCAGAGAAATGCTAAAGAGGTTTGGAATGGAAGATTGCAAACCAGTTACCACTCCTATGCAAACCAGTTGCAAGTTGAGAAAAGATGATGATTCAAAGTCTACAGACCAAAGCAAATACAGGTCAATGATTGGTAGCTTACTATATGTGAAAACATCTAGACTAGATGTAATGCAGACAGTTGGACAGGTGGCACGATTTCAAGCAGCACCAAAGGAATTACATGTATTAGCAGTGAAGAGGATTTTCAGATATCTCAAAGGAACAAAATATTTTGTATTATGGTATCCAAAAGGAAAGGATCTATCACTTATTGCCTACACAGATGCAGATTGGGCAGGCTTCATTGATGACTGACGAAGCACCAATGGAGCAACATACTACTTGGGTGAGTGTTTAGTATCTTGGCTAATCAAGAAACAATCATAAATATCCTTATCTACAACCGAGGCATAGTATATTGCAGCAACAACATGTTTCACAAAGGTTATATGGATGAAACAAACTTTGACAGATATACATGTTGAGTATGATGAGCCCATTCCATTAATCTATTGTGATAATACAAGCACCATCAGTATCTCAAAAAACTCGGTGATGCACTCCAAGATGAAGCACATTCCAATCAAGTATCACTTTCTATGGGAACAGGTTGCAGAGAATAACATTGGAGTTGAATATGTGGGAACAAAAGAATAAGTGACACACATCTTTACAAAACTGCTTCCACAGGAATCCCTTGAGTATCTTCGGTAGAGACTATGAGTAATTTCTACTTGAAAATGAATGCTTTTTAATTCTTATCTTATATGTCTTATATGTACATGATGAAGCACCGTAAATAGGACAAAGGGGGAGAGGCATGTTTCCAAGGGGAGCGATTGTCACAAGGGAAGAATGAGCGATATGACTTCAGAGTGATGCCCTTTGTCAAAGGGGGAGATATTATTCATATGAAGGGAAAGAGAGTAATCATAGGATTATAAACACAAAGAAAAATCAAAGGCACATAGACAGGGGGAGTAGCCCCAAGGAGAGTTTAGTCAGGGGGAGAAGCCCCAAAGGGAGATACCCTTTGCCATTGATGTCAAGGGGGGAGAGATAGAAACATTGATAAAGAGTATAAGCATGAATGTTATCATGACTAAGTGTTTCCATAAATTCCAAAGGGGGATATTGTCAGACATTTGGCTTAGGTTGATGGATAGTTGGTGATGTAGACCCCCAAACCCTCGGGTCGAGGTCCACACAGGATCAATCAAAAACCTCTTCGATCCGAAGCGTCTCCTTTGATTCCCTATTGGAACCTCAAATATTTGATCCACAGGTCCTGCTGAAAACCCACCTGTGCGACCATACACCAAGCGCGAGCTTCTCCTTTCCATGGTCACCGAATATGACCTTCAATCTTTTCCCGAAAAGTAATTTCCGGTTTCGGGACTTCCTGAGTCCTGATGTCAAGGGCCTTTTCCTTCCTGATCCTCCGATCTACGAAATGTCGAAATGCCGAAATGGCACTTAACGGTGATTATCCCCCTGGGCCATATCTCAATCCATGTGACCACTCTTCATATGACCACAGTCTTCTTCATAACTTTTGACTCCATGAGCCTCGACTCTTAGTCTTTGGGATTCCCGAAATGTCGAATCCCGGTATCCCAAAATATCGCTCCTCGGTTTTCTCCTCCAAGGATTACTTTTCCACGGCTCTTCGCATTTTGTGATTTCTGGACTTCTGATGTGAAGTTGCCCACTTCTTGTCTGTGAGATTCCTGAAATGTCGAATTCCAAAATCCTGATACCAAGTGTGACCATAGCCCCACTTTTCTCTTTATGTCGTGTTTCATGACTTCGGGATTTTCTAACCCAAGACTGTGGACTCCTTGCCTTCAGGAATTTCAAAATCCCGAATCCTGATATGCCGAGATGCCGACTTCCTTCAGGTCCCTTCAACGCCTTTGGGATTTCGCGTTTCGCGACCCCACGATGCAAGGTTTCTCGGTCCTTGCTCCTTGTACTTCCCGATATCCAAAATACCGAAGTACCAAATCAAAGGGAGATCAATGAATATGATCCTCCCGCATCTAACAACTCATGTTCTTTCGAAACTTTGTGGGTCAAGAGTTCTGAATTCTTTCCCTTCACATCACCGGTACCCAGAATGCTGAAATCCTCCTTTTCAGGTATTTCCCCGAAAACCTTAACCGCTACCACGTGTCCTCTAGCCTGTTTACCTGGGGCCCACCTTTTGATGTTTCTCTCTTCAGAAATTTAGGAGTTGCGCTGACATGCAACTCTACCTCTCAAGTCCCAAACCTCTGAAACCCGATTTTTCAAAGAATCCTTTCCTCGCGTGATCCACGGCTATGATCTTCCATGATTCGATGGATCCCACTTTTTTGGGACTTCGCGAACCCTGAAGAAAAAAGGCTCCTTTTCTCCTTCACCTTCCAATGCCCGAATCCCTGAGATACGAGGATCTCGTGACACATGTCCTCCTACTTGGACAACTCAGATATCTTCGAGACTTCTCCTGTGCGCTCTCCTGCTACTATATGAATGTGAAAACTTCAATGATCCAGATATTCCCTTCGGCCTGATCCGACGACAACTGTACTCTCCCCTTGAGATTTTGGGATTCTAAACTCTCCAAATAGTTCCTTGGCCTCTACGACTTTTGCAGCTATGGATCTGTGCATGGAGGCACTACTCTTCCTAAGCTTCTCTCCTTGAATCCTCAAAGGATTCTTCGACTTCTGTGATCCTTGCAGAGTCTTTGCATGCACAAAGGTGCTATCTCTTCTGAGCTTTTCCTGTAGCTTCGACCTCTAAGGGATTAAACCTTTTTCCTTCTCCCTCAAACGAAGAATCTGATTCCCTCCTGGCACTCCTTTGCTGAAGAAAACTTCTTACTGAGTCTGCAGGGTGTTCAACAACCCTGTGAAGATCCCTCCTTGGACTCTTTTCTGTCTCTGAACTCAAAGAGTTCTCTTTGTGCGCTCTGACACCTACTCAATGCCCTCCTGGTAGAGTGTCCAGAATCCTCAGTGACTCTATTTCTCTATGAACTCACAACAGAGTTCCTCCTTAGCACTCTGTGCTTGTCCTTAATGCCCTCCTGACAGAGCTCTATAGAACCCTCAGTAGTTCTATCTTCCTCCTGAACTCAACAGAGTTCCTCTGTGCACTCTATGCACTTGCTCAATGCCCTCTTGGCAGAGCTCTACAAAACTCCTCAGAGATTTTGTCTTCTACTATGTCCTCCTATGCACTATCTCACCTCCAAGGTATTCAACAACCTTTAGTTCTTCCTCTGAGTCAATGATTTCAGTTGGTGTGCCCTCCTAGCACGTCCTTGTCCAAATTCCACAGAATTGAAAGTGCACTCTATGCACTGGCTCTCAGAACCCTCATTATTCTGTCACACCCTCTTGGTATGAAGCCACAAAGAAACCCGAATCTGAAATCAAAGAACTCAACAGATGGCAGAACCTATCTGTCCCTGTAAATGCATACCTAACATACATATACAACATATCATCAATACACACATGAAGACATTCATCATACACAAAATAACATGCAGGAAAAATTGCTCTGATTGTATGAATCTAAAAATGCCTTTTTACAATGTGTTTGAGCTCGGACTGCAACAGAGTCTCAACTCTCCTTTCTTCTCTCCCTAATTGACTAACTCTACAGATACCAAAAGATCGTTTTACATGAGGGGCTCTTTGAGCTCTTCCCTCCAAGCTACCTACTCTATTCAATTACATTGAATTTACAATGAATGGGTTGTCTAGTCCAGATCAGAGCTAGATCTCAGCCTTACAACCATTAAATGACCTTAATTCAAATTCAAAATATGAGAGGGTTGGCGCCTCTCTTCCTTGAATGCGCTGAGTGGGATGGCTGGCTGGCGCATGGTTGGCTTGGGAGCGATGCTCCTGCATCAATTGGTATGGATTGTTGGTTATCATTGATGTAAACTATTGGTGCGTGATATTGTAGATTGATTTCAACCCTTAGTGATTGATGTCAACCCTTGGAGAAATTCCGGTAGTGAATTATGGTAGCAAAAAGGTTTGGGTAATGGACCGAAGTTTGTTTCATGTATAATGGTATGAGTTTTAATATATTTGAAGGTAATAATATTATATATGGATAGTGCATGTCATTCCATTTCTGGTGGTATGTGGAACATCACAGAAATACTCACGGTTAGAGAGTTATGGCCATGAGAAGTTGGAGAACCCAGGTTTGGGTAACAGAACCAAGTTTGTTTGATGGATAATGGTATGAGTTTTGATATATTTTAAGGAAAGACTATTCTATATGGATATTACATGTCATGTCATTTCTGGTGGTATGTGGAATGTCACATAACTCCTCATGGTTTGAGAGTTATGGCCTTACAAATTTGGAGGACCCTCGTATGTTGGCTTGAAGCCCCAAAAGGTCAAAGAAGTCAAAGAGATTGAAAATAAGAAATTATTATTTAAATGATAAAGTAAAGTGACAAAGTCAAGAAGGATTATTTAAATAATAAAGTGAAGTGACAAAATCAAAGAATATTATTTACATGATAAAGTGACGTGACAAAGTAAAGGAGGAATATTTAAATGATAAAGTAATGGAGAACTTTCTAATTATGGAAAGTGTTTAACCCTAAAAATGAGGAAAATGGGTTAAGTGACCTAGAAATGGGTTATGTGACCTAGAAGATGCTTCTAAGGAAGATATTTGGAGTGTATAAATAAGAGGCAAGGCTCTCTCATTTGATATCACACTTGAGCATATTGAATATATATAGGTGATTGAGGTAACCAAAGGATATATAAGCTAAATTTCATAGGGAAGGTGAAGAAAAGAAAGCCAAAATTCAAGGGATGATAAATTGTTTTGATGATGTTTCTAAGGTATGTTATTTACAGGTCATCTCACCATTTTTGCAATAACTTTTTTATAGAATGATTCAGACCATGAAATTGATAGGCCATTTAGGAAACATATCCAAGTATCCGTGGTAAAAAATTAATCTTGTGGGTCATTTTTATTTTTGGAGTTATACTCCGTGGAAAATAGGGTTTGTGGCTAGTCCTGAAACTAGTCTAAAACAAGTGTTACGGGTAAAAACATCATAACTTCTTCATAACAGATCCCAATTTAGTAATAAAAAATGTGTTGGTTAGAGTACAGTCTGTGGTATGTTTTGTAACATTTTCAGATCGAATCAACAAATATTCTGTGCGGGGCACACTCTACAAGTTCGCTTTTTACAATAAGTCGAAATTTAGCAAGGTATGACATTTTTTCTATAACTCCTTTTCTGAGAGGTTCCAAGTAGTGAAACTTGGAGGAATTGCATAAAACACATTGAAGAACATTGTCTATCCTTTTCAGAGAGTTATTCATTACAGTTACATAGTTATGATTATTTCAAGTCAGGGTTGTTGACTAATCCAAAACTAGTCATGTGAGACTAAAGTAAAGTTTGATGAAAATGCTAGTCTCTTGTTGTTAAAGTTAATGAAGGTTTGCAGGTATGTGATCATATAAACCAGCTCTATTACAGAGTTACAAATCAGATTTTGATGATGAAATTGATGAGGTATTTTGTTTAAGGTACATGTTAGGTACATGGTTGATACAAGTAGTTGATGAGTTGGCACATACATGAGGTGTATAGTTGATGACGTTGGTACATCTTGATGAGCCATAGTTGATGAGTAGTTGATACATGATTGGTACATACTTGGTACATGGTTGGAGGCACTTGTTAGTTGTATTTTTGAAACATGGTTTATGGATGATGTAGCATACTTGTATCGGTATATTATTAGAAGAACATATTGATCTTGGTGATGATTATGAGTTGTTGTGTTATGGTTGGTTGATGCACATCTTTGAGAGTTGCCTTGGTGATTGATCTTGGTGAGTAGATCTGATTTGGTTGATAATATTTATGAGACACGTTGTTATGATAGGTTGTTTGGACAGGTTATTTGTACAGGTTTGGTGCATGGTTGATGCACTTGTTCATGGTACAGGTTTTGTACAGGTTTGGTGCATGGTTGATGCACTTGTTAATGGTACAGGTTTTGTACAAGTTGGTGCATGGTTGATGCACTTGTTTATGGTATAGGTTGATTATAGGTTTGATGCATGGTTGATTCACTTGTTCATGGTATAGGTTTTGTACAGGTTGGTGCATGGTTGATTCACTTGTTTATGATATAGGTTGATTACAGGTTTTGTATAGGTTTGGTGCATGGTTGATGCACTTGTTCACGTTACAGGTTTTGTATAGGGTGGTGCATGGTCGATGCACTTGTTTATGGTACATGTTGATTATAGGTTGATTGGTACATGTTTACAACATTATATCTCACAGTGATAGTGTGGCAATGGTTACATTATTCTACTTATACTTCAGGGCAGTTGGGCGGGGCAAGGACAGGTGGTTGTATCCAAGTTTTGGTTGTAGTCAGAGAGCATAGGGGGTTGTAGCCTCCTTCTTGTTGTAGCCAGAGAATAGGGGATTTGGAGCTTCCCTTGGGTTGTATCCTGAGAAACAAGGGGGTTGGAGCCTCCTTCCAGTTGCAGCTGGAAAACAAAGGAAGTTGGTGCTTCCAATGAATGTAATTCTTCAAGACATATATGAAAAAACATTTTGTGGTTTTCTCCCGATATGGGTTTCCACGTAAAACACTGGTGTACTATGTATGTGTATGATTGTTCATTTTTTCATTGCTTATTTACTCTGCAGTTATTGGATGATAATTCTACATTGATATAACTCTTGGATTATACGGTTAAAAATGATTAAATTTCTCTATTACTGATTCACCCCCCCCCTCTCAGTAATCCAACAACAATATCAAAATATGTTCCCTTTGTTGGGGGATCTTTACCACTTCTGTAAAAGGAAGAGTTATCCTTGGCTTACTCAAATCCTCTCCAACATTGTATTTCATCTGGGTAGGGTTTGACACCAAGTGTTTCTTCTTGCTTCCAGTGTTATTTGTCACATTTTTATTGGCCTCTTTCTCATTCACCTTTTGTTTATCTTTTGATTTAATTGTTTCCTTTTCCTTTTCAAAATCATCTTTATTTTTGGATTTATTTACAAACGCTCATTCTTGGGAAACATTATCTTGTGAGTCAGGGTCATTTTCACCTTCTTCAAATATATACATGGACGTCTCGCATCCATCCATCTGTACAGTTTCAAAGCTTTCATCAGGTAAATAAACATTTCCTTTCTCAACTAGTTTCTTGTCATATATATCATCTGAAACAATTTCATTTGGGATTGGTTTCCTGGGAACCCTTTGTCTTTGTTGATTATCAATGTTTTCAAACCTCAATTTTTTTTCTTGGGGAGGGTTCCTTATTTTCTCTTGGACCAAAATTCTTGGATTTGCTACATAATTATCACCCCTTCTTAATACAGTTATCTCATTTTGAACTTTCCTGATGGTTCTGTTCATTTATGCAATCTCAATTCTTTGCTTAGTTTTTTGTGCCACAATAGGGTCTACCTTCACATATGGTATGGTTCCCTTAAAAAACCATCCTCCAGTGGTTTGATTTTGGATCGGTCACGACTTTTTCTCTTTGTTCTTTCTCAAACTAGAGGCTCCTTGATCATCGATACTCAGGCTTCCTAGATTCCTTTGTACTTTTCCCAAGATAATATCGAGTTCAACACCAGCCTCAATCATAATTTATTCCATCTTTGTGGATTTAATCATTGCTTCCTCCAAGTTATTCATTTAGGATGTTCTGATAACATATTTTACATTTGGGGGCAGCACATCATTACGACAACCAGGTATCACTAGGTCATTCGATCATTTATCTTCTGGAATCTTACTCAGAGTTTTATTGAATCAGATATTACAATCTTATATTCTCTCATTCTTCCTCAAACCAATCTAGGTGAAATTAGTGAGAAGGGTATGATATTCAATTAGGGGAGAAAACATAGTCAAAAACATGGCTTCAAGGTCATTAAATGAACCAATTGACCTAGTGGGTAATTTCATATACCATTCATAAACTTGTCCTGATAAGGTTTGAAAAAGCAACCTTACCATCACATCATCATATTCAACACGATGAAAATCACAAAAATCAATAAATAAATCAAGGTGCCTTTTGGCATCAACTACTCCATATACGGAAAATTCTTTCAAAGTACCCTTAGGGAGAACATGGAGGTCATGTTGCTCACCTCGAATATTGAGGGGGGAATCTCTTAATCTTCTTATGTTTCCAAATATTAGGCCTTATTGATTTCTTCCACCACCTCCTCCACCTCCTTGTCTTTCTTCATGAGGTTCTCTTCGTGGTTCTTCTCGTGGTTCTTCATTTCTTCCCGCCATGTCTAGAGATATTTTAGGAATATGTTTTCCACTTCCTAGAATACAGAGTTGCTTGCTTTTACTTCTAGTAATAGGTCCCTTCGTCCAACTTCAATTATGACCTTGTTGTTTTTCTCTTCGAGATTGTCTTTCGTTTCTTCAGTCTTGTCATTTTTCTCTCCTCTTTCTATGGAGGATTTCTCTTTCTTATTTTTGGACCAATGTCTACCAAGATATTTCCAATTCTTCCATGGTCTCGACTGTCGTTATTACCAAATTATATAGCTGATGCAAAATGCTTCGTTGATTATTCAATCCAATTTCTAAGTGGGGTTGATCAGCATGGGGAAAAGCCATGTATTTTTCAAAAGACACTAAACCAAATTTCAAATTTTTAGTTGGTTCCCCAGTATGGTCGCCAAAAATATTGATGCTTGAATCCATCAGGACTGAAAAGGAAACCTCACGGGGATACAAATCACCCCGCGTTTTTGTATAGGTGGTACTCCTCTCTATTTTATGATACTCTTTGAATTCTAGATTTTCTAAATAATATAGGACTTTGAGAAATTCCATCGTTGTATTCAAATAAATATAAAGGTTGCAGAAAATAAAATTTTCTATTTTTAAAGATAATTCCTAAGAGATGACCAGGAACCTCATGCATCACATATTTGAAAAAGATAAGCAAAATTTCCGCACACCCATCATAGTTAAACTAAATATTTATGATCACATAAAAATAAAAGAATGTGGCTCATAAGCATAAGAGAACTTTAATAGAGTAAACACATGTGGAGCTCAAATGCAGAAAATGATAGATGAATATCAAATATTTTATACTCAAAATTCAGAGTTATAAAACACTGTCAAAACTGATCCCGAATTAGTTCTCTAGATTTCTAAGAAATATTATCGTCTGTTACAAAGATTTGAAATTAAAATGAATTTGTCTAGAGGACTAGGATTGGGGCTCCCTCAGACCATAAAAGAAAATATAAACAAGAAGTAAGTTGTGAAGAGAATATGGTGGGCGATGACAGAGTAGAAAGACCTGGAAAGAAGACATGAAGAATTTATCATATTTAGGTTAAACCTTTCTAGCCAAAGAAGCAGAGTAATTGGATGAAGAACTGATAAAGAAAGAAATATGTGATTAGCGTGAACTTACTATGATGGTCTCTCTCCTTTTACTTGCTTTCTGATGTCATTTTATTCTCCTTGTTGGTGGTTATATGAACCATCTCAACTGTTGTTTCTTGGGCTTCTTCAGTTAATTTATCAATTTCCTTATTAAACCAATCTTCAATGTAATTTTTCATTGGCGCAACATTTATTTCATGCCTAATTTTGATATTAAATAATTCACCTTCTAAATCTCTTAGGTCATGAGAAATGCCATGTATTTCCTCCTCAATATCTTGATTTTGCATAGAATAATCAACCAACCAATTATCTATATCTTCTTCTCCATATTCAATTATGCCATTAAATTTCTCAGCCGATAACCCTTTTAATATCTCCACTTGTTCATCAAATTGTTGTCTTGTCATAAACATTGAATTGAGAATTAGCTTAGGATATTGCACCTCATCATTGCTTCTTGCCAGATCTATCTCTGCGAGTCTTCTGAATAATTCTTCTCTTTTCACTATGATTGCATTGCATGCTTGGACAATGTTATTCAAATTCTTGATCTTTTCTTTCCAACAAGCATTCTGTTGTTTAATTCAACTTGGAGAAGGCAGATCCTCTTCTCTCCTTTTCAATTTTGTCATGTTTGATACTTTTATCCCAAATGATAAAACAACATCTCTGTATAATCCTTCTTCATTCTTTAAATCATCTTGGAGATATTCATGAAATGTATGTGCCCTTGAATCGAAAGAAACAATATTTTTTTATACCTCCCATGCTTCTATTATCAATGAGATTCTATTTTTAATACTTTTCTCAACATAACTTCGGACTATTGTGAGAAAAATAGAATATCCTTTTAATTTAATACCTGGTGTAGTTGGTTTAACCATTATCAAAGGACTGGCCAGGATTGGAAGAGGCATAAAGGCAGTTTCCAATTCTTTGATATTCTCCTTTAATTTGGCATTTTCATTCTCTAAACCATCAATAGAGTCATCGAGCGTGTCCCTGACTTCCCTATGGATTTTGTAAATCTGGGATGGTCGCATATCCTTCAGGTCGACCTCTAAGTAGGCCTTTCCCTTTTTATTCTTTTGGTCACTTATTTCTACAATCATATTTTTAGATACTTTATAAAAAACAACACTTTGAAAAGTGAAGGATTCTTCTTCACTAAAGGTCTCATTTCCAATGACTTCCAATAAATAATATTTCTGAGCCATATTTTCCAGTTGTTCTATTGTAGGAAATATTTTTTCAATATCTTCTTCTAGTTCCATATCCTCCAAAGAAAATCTTTGGATGTCATTTTCTATAAGATTATCTTCTTCCTCTTACACTAATTTTTTTCTTTTCTTTCTCATGGGCAACTTGTGTGAACTCTCAATTTTTCCAAGGGGAGGATTCTTCTCTCCCCCTCCACTAGAACTATTGTTAAAAACCTTTTTAACTGGGTGGGCCACTGGAACATTGCTCCTGGATGTAGTACTCTTGGGAGTAACAACTGGATATTGAATACTTCTTTCACTGGGACCTTTTCCCTGTTTCTTGTAAAAATCATTACTTCTAAGTAATGTTCTAAATTGCCAACATTATGTATGGGAGTTGTTTGGTTGTTACCCTCTTCTTATTCGTTCAATATAGTTTGAATGAAAGAGTTATTGAACCCGATTAAAATCATGTGTCCAACAAATATTTTGTTCGGATCAAAACCTTTGATATTTTCAGCATACTTTAAACTCACATTGTTAAAATGATTTGAAAATTCGTCAATTTTATTTATATTTTTGAACATGAACTCTCCAATATTCCATGGCAGGGGAATAAATTTCTTTTTCCTTTTTTCATGAAAAAAATGTAGTCGGAAGTTATATTTCTTTTCCACCGCTGCAATAAACAATTTATCAGATACATGATATGGGAGAAAAAAAGGATTCTCTTTCGAGAAAAATATCCTTATGATACTGTGATTCTCCATTTTTTCTATTGTCCCCTTTTTCTCTAAAAATATGGTAGCTTGATTAGTTATTCTTAAAGTGTTTTGACCCAACAAAATCTTTTTGAAGACTGAAAAAAAATTGTTATAAACTTCATAGAAAAACATAGGGGTCTTATGTCTCCATAATGATTGATACCAAAAGGTAATTGGATCTGTTTCGCAATTCACCCTCTTACTAATGGTTAAGTTTGGGAATTGACAAAAATGCACAATACAAAATATCAAATAAGAGGCCATAAACAATTTTCTTTCCTTTTTATAAAGTGATAAATGGGATGAGATTTCGATAGAAATAAGTTTTCCCCAATAAAAAATGGTTTGTTCTTGTACTATAAAATACATAATATATAAAATAATGTGAGTTATAGAAGCAATGTTTTCCTGACCTGTCAACCTGGTAAATAGCCATGCAATTTCTCGATAACGGTTTTTAAAAGACTCAACCTAGATTATGGTTATGTATGTTGGGACAGATGCAGGATTCTCCAAATATTTTGGCAGGAGGTCAAGACCATTGTTATGTTTCTTCAAGAATTGTTTGCAATATTCACCTTTGAAAGTAAGAGTCGCCTCCGACAACTTTAACATCTTGCGAAAAACTTGAGGTGAAAGAGAAATTAGAGAACGATACTGGATTTGTATAATTATTTGAATTTGTACATACTTGTCCCCACACCATGAAATGAGTTCCTTACAATAAAAAACCTTAGGAACACACCCAACACGAGTGATTCCATATGCCCAAATTACATCTTTCTGTGTAGGAGGAGAGGAATAATACAAATATTCTCTTGACCAATGGAAGTTCTGGTCTTCATGACGAAAGATATTCAGAGTATCACCACAAAACTAGTGTTTAGATGATGCTGCCATAGGTTGGCGAGACTATTTCTTCAGCTGGATAGTAATCTCAAATAAATCTTTTCAGAAAGATAATGATATTTTAATCCCTTGGAAAATGAATATTTAATGAGCAATTCATCGAGCCTTTCTCCATTAAGGACGATCTTTTCGGGGCTTGCACAACATTTGTTAGCATTAAACAATACTTAAATCTTATTTGGAAAAACAACAAAATGGCGGGGATGGACGAGAGAGTGTTCGAATATAAAACCTTTCATGAAACAACCAACCTGGGAACCTGCGAACCCGTGGTTGTATAGATGATAAAAAAATATACTAAGTTTAGAATAATAGTCGGTCAGACTCGCATGCAAGAGGAATGAAATACTTTGAAGCTCAACACCTGCGATAAGGATGATGGTCAAAATGTAGATCATAAAACTTGGGGTGCAAAGTGAAGGTCACAGAAAATGGATAGTGAGGGATCAAACCTGCAAACCCGTGAAATTGAAAAAGTAGATAAGTGTTAAAATAAACTCATGAGATAAGAAAGTGGGTGGAAATGAAGGCCCGCCAACCCGTGAACCTGCCAACTTAAGAACACTGAAATATGACTAAGTATAGTAACCAGAAAGGGATAAAAGAAAAAGGGAATATGGGGAGGTGTATAAGAGGGAAAATAAATGGAGTAAAGAAGTAGGGAAGATAGAATGTGGAAGGAAAGAAAGGAAGAACAAAATGGTCTCAATGGATGCATAAGCTAATTATGTATTATATTGGCATTTGTCTCACAATTAAAAAAATTAGAATCCCACACACATAAATGTATATAAAATTGTTCACATTTTCCATAACAACGTAAGTATACCAAGGAAAAAAAATCTGTATATATATTACTTTAATTTCCATTAAGTTAAAAAATGTGGGTCAAAGTTACAAATTAGGCTCCTAGACCCATGTGTGTGTGTGTGTACTGATACAATAATATAATATAAAATCTATGCCAAGGGCCCCACCTCTGCATGCTTGTCTCTATAGAAGACTACGATGTTGGATAAACGCCGAAAAATACACTCCAAATCTTGTGGTACTCCAACAACATGTCATTGCATGAGCTTTGGAAAGACCTCTATCTGCACCATGGGTACTTGGTGTATCAAGCGGTCCAGGTTCCTCTATGCATTTTGGAGAAATCTCTCGATTCTCTGAACATAAGAGTTTGGATTATGGTATCCAAAAGGAAAGGATCTATCACTTATTGTCTAGACAGATGAAGATTGGACAAGTTGCATTGATGACCGACAAAGCACCAATGGAGAATCGTTCTACTTGGGTGAGTGTTTAGTATGATGGTTAAGCAAGAAACAATCATCAATAGCCTTATCTACAACCGAGGCAGAGTATATTGCAACAACATCATGTTTTACACAGGTTCTATGGATGAAACAAACTATGACAAATATATAGGTTGAGTATGATGAGCTCATTCCAATCTATTGTGATAATACAAGTGCCATCAATATCTCAAAGAACCCAGTGATGCACTCCAAGACAAAGCACATTCCAATCAAGTATCACTTTCTATGGGAACATGTAGCAGAGAAGAGCATCAGAGTTGAATATGTGGGAACAAATAACAAGTGGCAGGTGTCTTTACAAAATCGCTTCCATGGGAAGCCTTTGAGTATATTTTCCAGAGACTCAGAGTTATTTCTACTCCAAAATGAATGTTTTTCAATGATTATCTTATATGTATTAGATTTACAGGAGGAAGCATCATAAAGAGGACAGTTCAGGTTGGGAGATCAGTTTCAGGAAGAGTTCAATCATGGGGAGTATCCCCAAGGATAGTTCAGTTAGGGGGAGAAGCCCCGAATGGAAAGATACCTTTGCCATTGATGAAAAAGGGGGAGAGATTTATTAGATGCAGAGCATAAAGGCATGGTTTTAGCGGTAGCAATGGCCACAGGGAGAGCATGAGTGATATGACTTCAATATTGGATGACATGACTTCAATATTGCATCAAAGTGTTTTCATCAATGACAAAGGGAGATATTGTTGATTAATTGGGTTGGTTGTCATTGATGTCAATCCTTGAAGAAACTCCAGTAGCAAATTCTGGTAGCACAAAGGTTTGGGTAATGGATCCAAGTTTTTTTTATGGATAATGGTATGAGTTTTGATATATTTGCAGGTAAGACTATTCTAGATGGATAGTACATGTCATTCCATTTCTGGTGGTATGTGGAACGTCACATAAATCCTCACGGTTAGAGAGTTATGGCCATGTGAAGTTGGAGAACCCTCACGAGTCATCTAGAAGCCCCAAAAGGTCAAAGTAGTTAAAGTGATTGCAAAGAAGAAGTTATTTAAATAATAAAGTGAAGTGATGAGTGTACTATACGTCAAAGAGGATGCAAAAGAAATTATTTAAATAAGAAAGTTAAGAACTTACTAATTATGGAAAGTGGACAAGTGGTTATAAGTGGGTTAACCCTAAAATAAGGAAAGTGGGTTAAGATGGTTAAAAGGTAACCCCTTGAGGATGCTACATAAAAGTATAAATAAGAGGCAAGGCTCTCTCATTTAATCACACTTGAACATATTGAATATCTATTTTTTTGTAAGGCTTATTGCAAGTACTCATTGATACATCTGAAGTTGTGAAATTCTGGGGTAGCACGAAGGGTTGACGACGAAAGTTTTGGAATTACAATGAATACTAAAAAACCTAATTTCTGAGGTGTACATGGGCTGACAGTGTATTAGGGTGCATACATATGCGGGCATGCAATGTATTAGGGAGCGCACATGAGGGTAAATACATAGAAGCTTGAGAAGATGAAGATGCCAAGGTTCTAGATTCTGAGATTAAGCTCCCAGGAAGGTCTACAGTGATCAGATACATCAGATCTATCCACTGGTTCAAAAGGTATGTCTTATTTCTATGAGAGTTGGATTTTGATGTATGCATGAGAAATGGTTATGGAGATTTGAGGATTCTCCCTAGGGAGACTAGTGGTTGCATGGGATCTTTTGTATAAGTCAGATATACATAAATACAGTGCTGGTATAATTAATATTTATCATTGACACTTCTTGAGGAACATCTTGTATTTCTTGGCATATGGCTAAGGTTGTTTGTGGTACATGGTTGAGAGTTTGTATTTGTGAAGTGGTTGATGTATTGAGAGGTTGAATATTAGAAAGGGTTTGTTGTCTAGATCATGTGAGGGTTATTATACTAGTTCATGATTACACACACTTATATGGCACATGAATAGAGATAAATATATATGCTTTGGGTAAAGGTTATGTATGAAGATGCATGCACATGGTACAGTTACAATATGGATATAATGACAAGTTGCAGATCTATGTGAAAGAAGTTGCAGAGGGTCAGAAGTTTTCAGAAGAAAGAAAACCCTAGTTTTCAGAAGGTATAGGCAGGCTGCATAACATACATGACACGTACATATGTGGGCTGCATAATAGATAGGTTGTGTACATACGCATGCTTCAAAACTAAAGGTTGTGTATATGTTGTATTTGTTGATACATGCTCAGTTCAGGAACATTTTGATTGCAGGGCATCATTACAGGTTGATTACAGGGTAGTAGTACAGGTTGACTGCAGGTCAGTGGTACAGGTTGGTACAGTTGTGCACTGGTATATATCACAGTGATAGTGTGATAGTGGTTCCATCATTCTACTTCTACGTCATGGCGGTTGGACGAGGCAAGGACAGGTGGTTGTAGCCGGAGAACATAGGGGGTTGTAGCCTCCTTCTGGTTGTAGCAAGAGAATTGGGGAGTTGGAGCTTTCTTCAGGTTGTAGCCTGAGAAACTAGGGGGTTGGAGCCTTCTTCCAGTTGCAGCTGGAAAACAAAGGAAGTTGGTGCTTCCAATGAATGTAATTCTTAAAGACAAATAATATAAAGAATTCCATGGTTTTCTCCTGCTATAGGTTTCCACGTAAAAACACTAGTGTACTGTGTATGTGTATGATTTCTTATTTGTTCATTGTTTATTTACTCTGAAACTATTGGATGATAATGCTACATTGATATAACACTTGCATTTTATGGTTAAAAAGGATTAGATTTCTCTATTATTTATTCAACGCCCCTCTTAGTAATCCAACATGCATATCCTTTACTCTTGTCCATTTTGGAAAAGTAATGTAATGATATTTTAGGGGGTTTATTAAAAAATCAATATAGGGTTATTTCTTTCTTAAAATTTACTGATGGTGCACCCTATCCTCTATAGTGGAACTGTTTCCCTCATCAAAATCCTAGATCCCATTCACCCAACTAGATTAAGGAACTAGTATTTTTTTCTTCATTCACATAATTCACCTTTTAACTCAATTTGTTTTGTGAATAACATATCCCGAGGCCACCCCAACTATCTATCCTAGAGATATTCTATCCCATGGCTCAAAATGCACCCTATCACAACTACATATTTGAGTTTTTTGGCACCTTTTTACCCCATACACTGATATAGAAACTTCACACATACTTATCATAGATCTATGTTGGATTAGTTCACCCTACACTCACAGTAACAAACCTTAAAAGGATGAACTTATCGCAAACCTTCATAAATCTGGTGAGCAAGCATGTAATAACTAATTTTGTGAAGATACATTTTTGTTGTGTTTGTTTACTATGTTTTTGGAAATATTTTTCTTTGTGCTAAATTTTACTAGAGGCAAGGTGCACTTGTAATACTGGTTGTGTAAAAAATGTATTTAAAAATTAATAATATCAAGTAGTATAACCAACTTCTAAGGGGATGAGTAAAAAATGCTTCAATGGTAGCATGTCTAAAGTCCATTTCTAAGTTTTGTAATATCCCTTAATACTCTTTTGTTTATCCCTTATAGAATTGGAAGAAACACTTATAGTGCACCTCATCTGTTAAGAACCAAATATCAATATAGCTTAGAAAAACCTCAGAAAAAGTACTCAACGCCTTGAAAAAGAGATAATTTCAGATAATAAGCCTCTTCGAGGGGGAAACCTCCTTTTACCCCACTTAAATGTTCAAGTACAAGATGATTCAAAATGAAA
>SNQJ01S0009600.1:316299-329265 GCA_010110895.2 Picea sitchensis | reverse complement strand
AGTAGGATTTTCTGGAGGCTTATTTGGTGTAGAAGTTCCCTTTTTTGGTGGCATGTTGGCCAAGTATCACTTTTGAACCTTGATTTTGAGGTGGTTCTGCTAGACAATATTTCTTCTATTGTATCTCCCAAGTTTCGACCCTTTTGGGTATGAAACTTTCTTTTATGTAGTTCTCTTATATTTATTCTCTGTAATTCCACAGGTCTGATCAAAATTGGATGTTCCAAGTAGAATTTACAGTAACTTCTCCACAACTTGCCGATTTTTGGCCTTTCCAGGAGATCTCACTTGTATAGAGTGCCCCGCACAAAATAATTGATATAAAATTCTGAAACTTGCACCAGAAATACTAAAGACTGTCTAAGATCCAATGAAACCAGTCCCACTCAATTTGGATACTCTAGGAAGAAGTTATGATTGTTTTACCTGGAACACCTTCTTGAGACTAGTCAATAAAACTAGTCAGATATCCTATCTTACACAGGGTGTATCTACAAATTTAAGATGACCCAGAAGCTGAAATTTTTAGCACAAATACCTTACTAATTTCTATAACTCCATAGTTTAGGGTCTGAAACGTTACATAAACATTTTTATAGAAAAAATTCTGCAATGACTCAATTCAGGATGATTCCAGAACCCTATCTTGTACAGGTTGTATCTCCGAAAGTATAAGGCCTCAGGAGCTGAATTTTGAACCCAACATACCTCGATCCATCTAATAAATAGAATCCAAGCCATTCCTTATGAAACATTGTAGAAACGAAGTTATAGAGAAAATTCCAAGGTGTCTCATATGTAGCACCGAAACCCCAAGACCTTGAGCTCTGATACCATATGTTAAGAACCAAATATCAATATAGCATAGAAAAACCTTAGAAAAAGTACTCAACGCCTTGATAATTTCAGATAATAAGTCTCTTCGAGGGGGAAACCTCCTTTTACCCCACTTAAATGTTCAAGTACAAGATGATTCAAAATGAAAATGTCTCCTTGGTATATATAGGAGACTAGGAGGTATAATTAAAACTAATGGCCTAAAGCCAACATAAATAAAATAACATTACTAATATAATATGCCCCAATTAAGGGTTAATGATCCAATATTAGGGCTTAACATCATCCTCAACCTATGTATCCTTAAGAATAGTATCTTTGATTCATGGAAAGAGGTTTGCATATGATCTAGGAGGATCACCACAACCAATCCAATCATATGAAATCAATTTTTTATTAAAACATCCACACATCGAAGATTTCATCAACATATTTCCAATGTAATTTGAATGGGGTCAATCGAACACCATATGCAAAAGAAATGGCCTACTAAAGTTGAATCAAAATAGGTAAAAAAATTGCAGAAAAGGTATAGTGTTTGTTGTTCCAGAGTCTGTACTTAAGGCTTAGAAGTACAGTGTCTAGGAATTCGAAAGTGTGTAAAGGGTGGAGAAGAGAGAAACGACAACCTTCGACAAAGGAAACTAAGGAATATTTCTACGTTGGCATTGTCTAGCTTCCAACTGTTCCTGGATGGTTATATCATGTTCAATCGCTTCCCATGAACATTCGAGTTCAACCCATGTAGTGGTTGTTTTAAGAATAGTGTTGAAAAGGTTTAAGGCAATGTGCGTTTGGTTTGATAATCCGGGTTCGATATTAGGCTGTGTTGGTACAGGGACAGTCATGGAGGAATAGTAAAATAAGAAAAACTTCAGAGAGAAAATAAGTGTTGTCTCAATTTGGTCGTATAAAAGATAATTTATGATTTTGGAAATAAAATGGGGTGCAAATCAAAGGCTCTTTCCCATAACTGAGTTATATCTTAATAAAATGTATGAGGTGGGAGAAAAACATTTAGCTGTCTATGGTGTAAGGCTCCTATCAAGGGAGAATCTCACATATAAACAGAAGAGGAAAACTGTAAGGAAATAACCCAATGTAGCATAAAATATGTATAGAATTCTGAAAGTGTTGACTGGTCTTACACCCGCTGATAGCTGGTACAGAGGAAAAACAGTAAAAAATCACAGAAAACCAAAATTCATTCTCTATAGTAGTGGTTGTACTAAATTATAATGAAGCATTCATCAGTTAAGAATATGAAATGAAATGAAATATGAGATTCAAGAAAACAAACTCATAACACAGTCTTGACAGAATTGAGAATCTTCAGATTTGCTTTGTATTAACTCTCAAAATATAAAACTCTGTTACAATCGACACAAAAAGGTCTAGCCTTTTTCTTTTCTTTCTGTGGTATATTTATACAGTTTTACAAATAAGATAGAATCTCAATCGTTACAAAATTTTGGTTATGACAGGGAGGAGAGCAATCACTCCATTTATTCTTCTCTATCTTCACTTGGTGCCAGACATTTATCCTCCCGCGTGCTCGGTACAGGCGACACATCTTTCAACCAGCTGAGATATCAGCCGCGACAGTTTTGCTTGACAGTTGGCTTCAAAAAAGTAACATTCTCGGGCTAACTGCGACAACCTGTCTTCCATCTGTCCGTCTATGATGTCGATGGCGCATAATTGTGCACTTGGTCTAATCATGCATTTGTCTATTCAGACTATGTCCACCATAGTCACTTGGGAAACCTCAGCCGAATCTCTTTCCTCTTTTTCCTTTATATCAAGTGAGATTTTTGCCATATACATTTGCATCAACGCCTCGGAATTACCTCTGCTATCAATGCCTAGAAGATCACCATCTATAGAACTAAAATCCTCTTCTAAGGAATTCGTTACCTTTTTGGATTGCTTCTTTCCTTCAATGATGTTGTGCTCCCATTCTTTTAATAGAATGTTTCCTCTGGTCTACTCTGAAATGGTGAACCTGGGAGTACTTCCCGAACCCCTGTTGTTTGTGGCTATTACAGCCTCTTGGAAGGCGACCTGTGCTTCTCCAGCTTCCCTTTCTCTGGCAGATAAGTTTTCCAAAACTTGATTAAACAACAAGCAATTGTCTCGAATCTCCCCTACCTTGCCGAGTAAATTTCGTTGGGCCGCAGAGACTCTGACCTGAATCTCCATCGCCTGGGACTGAAACATCCCGATATCTATCACTTTTATTTTGGCGATTTCCACCCTAGCCTGCAGCTGTTGGATCAAATCTCTTTGTTGGCTCCCTTGCATCTGACCATCTCGAACCACCAACTGTGCTTGCTTGAGCTTAGTCTTGAGTAGCTCTATCTCGTTTTTATCGTCCAACCTGGCCTGCTCTATTCCTACGCTCGCCTGGTCCTTGGAAGTTTCTGTTGTTGTGGCTAGTCTGGCTTCAAGGGTCTTGATGAGGCAATTTTTTCTTTTAAGATGGTTTTTCAAAAGCCTGACTGAAAATTGATTCTCCGAGGCATATGCTCCTAATGTCCCTGCTATTTCAGTCATGAATTGTTCATTCTTCTTGTCTTTTCCATCAGTTATAACTTTATATTTCTTGGCAGTTGACTCTCCTTCCTGATAGAATTCCCTCTTTACTAATGCCTTTCTCTTCTTATTGAAGAAAAACTCATTCGAAGGGAGTTCTTCTACCCTTATAGGCCTCAACTCTTCATTGAAGATCCATCCTGCCTATATATTTCCCTGAGTCGATTGTAAGGGAGTAACTGATGTGATAGGTTCTCCGATCTGCTTTGCTGATTTTCCCGGAGTAGTAACCAGACTCTGCTTCTTTGGCGAGTCGGGAGTCTTTATCTCTGTTTTCGGACTCTTAGTTTTCTCTCCCTCGTCCTGGTGTTTTTCTTGATCGGGAGTCGCATCCTTAGAGCCTTCGACATCTCTTTGTTTCACCTCCGCCATACCCAGACTCTTACCTCGCAACACTGCGGGAAGACAACTGCATCGATGCTCCTGGAACTTCAGAACCTCAGCTCTTTCTTCGGGTGCCAAGGTTTGTATCTGAGCTAGAATCTCGGCATAGGACCTTGCGCCTCGAAAAATGTCATCTGAGGGTGAATTCTCATGCTCAAATCTCTTGAGCCCGCAACTGTCCAAATGATTGCTCACGACCCTTTGCGGATCGTGCTTCTTGTACTCAATGGAGACCAAATTTAGGTCTTCCAGGGCTGCTGCCTCAGCTTTGGCATGCCCGAAATATAATAAAGAATAAGAATTCAAATGAACAAGAAAAGGTGGCCATACCTTCTTTGAGTATCCCTTAATCTCTTTTCTTATACCACCAATTACTGTTTGCCTAGTAACCTCACGACAAGCCAACTTGTCGGGAATGAAAAATGGCAATGCATGCGGGGGGACCGAAGCCCCGAAAACTCTGAGGTATGAAAATTCTGCTTCTACATACCAGTCTTCTACACTGGTCAGATTCGTTACTATGTTGTCTGAGATCCTGGGTGGCGGGTGACTGAAAATAGTGACATGCAGGGGCACCATCACCCAGTTGAAGATTTCATACACAAAATTTGGTGCTTTGTTTTCCCATAATTTTGCATGATAAATGTGTATGGGCTTGTCTTCTCCCGGAGTCCAACTCCAGCTCATTAAGGGAAATGGTGTTAAAAAACAAATTGCGTCCATAATGTATGCAGACATGAAAAATGAAGACGCCTTCCCGTTCTCTTTCTGCGCCCGATACTCTATGACCCAACTGGTGAAGCTATCAGACAACATTTTTTCCCAGTCGAAGGAACTTCCTTCGGCGAACCGAAACATTAGAGGAACCCACGGAAGAAAACAATGTGAGGTGTCCTCTCTCCCATATAACCTGCATGTCATCATGGCTACATATTTGTACTGCGGTTCTAAAGAAACGATTGAATATATGTCGTGGCTATCAGCTCTGAACTTTGCTGTGTTCGAAACCCAATCTTTTATTAAACTGGACATGGTTTTATCATACTGTACACATTCCTTCTGCTTGAACTCGTCCAAGAATTCGGTGCCATATGTGTAGTCGGACGTTGTGGGCATCTTATACATGGCTTGCAGATGTTTCGGCCTGAAAGTCCCGTCGATGGTGACTTTCTGCTCATTCATGATGGTTCTGGTCGGTATGTCCACATGGTCTAATGCCCATCGGACCATGTCATAATATGGAAGAAATCGTGGCCTGGATGATACTTCGTGCATTCTTGATTGGATGACCAATTTGTACTTGGTGGTTATATCATATTTTTCGTTATCACTGGAGTCATCGGAATAATCCACCAATTTTTCCTGCAGAACATCTGAAACAAATGACCAATTTGGGATCGAGTCAATACTTCGAGGTGAAGTATCAGCGATGTTGTCTGAGCCTTGTCCCAAAACCTCAACATTGGCTTTGGATGCTTTTCGCGGAGCCATGGCTGGAGATTGTGTTTTAGCTCTTCTGCGATAGAAATACATATACATACAGAAGTCAGTTTGCTCAGAGATAATGTGCTCTGTGTGATATGAAAATGCATTTGTTATAATGAACCACAACTCTTATATATATTCAAAAACTCGGTACCTTTCAGAACAATTCTGTCAAATCATGTTAAGAAATAAATTTTGCCATAAAAATCCGATCTTATATTCATCGATTCACCCTATTTCCTCATTAATTCCATACAATTTTGGCGGTTTAAAACGTTAGTTGGCGTATGGAAAGAAAAAGGCTACCTCGTAAATCGCGCAAGCATCAAAACACGGGATATGTACTGATTTAGCTTAATTAATCTGGTTTTACCAACGTTAATCAATATTTCGGTATTCGTTATATCGGGGGTTTTACTTTAACACTTTGAACCTCTAACACCCGAGACTGCGATGATCGATTTTGGTTAATAAAAATGAAATCGTGATTAGGGTCTCAATTAATTTTATAATTATTATATTCTCCCTATCGCGACTCGGAGCTTCGAAAATAAGTTTCCGGGGGGTTTGCATGTCGAGCTGCGAAACCGCGAGATCACGATAATACGACTTAATAAAAAGGGAATATAAACTCTGATTTAGAAATTAATTAATTACGTTTATATCCTTATCATGATTTCACGAGTCAGGGTTTAGACGGTGTAACTTTTGAAAAGGAAAACGCCGAGTGGTAAAATGCCGATAGAATTTTTTACCATGGTTTAGCTTTTACCTTTAACCTTGACACGAGTTACTAAAATAAGGACCTCGTGTTCTCGGCTATCGGGGGCTACGACAATAAATTTTTGGATTTGGTGAATGCCGAGGTGCAAAAACCCGATGACGTTTTAATCATGGTTTAGGAAAACTTTTACTCCCATTACGTCCCTGGGTGAAAAATTAAAGCATTTTCGCCATTTCATAGCTTGGGACGTGTGAACTACATGACTTGTAGTATCCGACCTATGAGATCTCGAGGTAGAACAAAGAGGAAACATTTTTACGAAAGATAGGACTCATCTCGAGAGTACAATAATCATCGCTACTCGCATGATAAAGCTTCAGAGATTTTGAAACCACATAAGGAAAAAACGAAAACCATCTTTCGATTTCGAGCTTTAAGAATGAAATTTGTGATGGGCTAGAAAAACAAAGGCGACTCCAACAGTGTTGATGTCACCCTCCTGATTGGACCTGTATGAAATTACTAGGTAACCCAATCATATTATAATACATGGACCAACCAAAAAGAAACATGTGGCAGATAAAAATAAATGGGTTTGTATGGTCTTCGAACTAAGCTGCATGTGTGGAAATTTCCAAATCTTTGCAAAGGATTATCACCAATGATACTCTTTGTACTCAAATTTGATGGTGTAGATATTGAATTTTAAATACATGTGTTTCCAAATCCCAACCAATGTGGTATAATTCTAAGTTCAATTATAAAAAAGGGATTTAAAGACTATTTTAAACCTTTAAAATATCATGCCAACCAAACAATTGAGGATGTGGTGTATTATACACATTACTTGTCTTTTAATTTATTCATATGACAATCTAAAGTTATATTGGTTATTCTTTAGCGCTACATGTGGGATAGTATTCCCAAAGTAGATGCAAATAGATAAGGAGGATATATTTAGGGGGATTTGAACCCTCGATATTTGTTGCAAAAAGAGAGCACTTTAGCCTCTATACCATGCACCTTGGAAAAATTATAAAAGGGAGAATATTGTATATGAAGAGGGTAGAAACCCATTTATTGGGAGAAAAAGGAAAGTTTGTTTTCATTTATTACGGGAAGAATCCATTGAAGGTTGGTGGACCTGTACTATTGTCTTCCTAGAGCACACCAACGACTCTTTTTGCATATTGAAGGCCATTCTTTGATATAAAGAGATGTAATGGTGTACTTTGCATCATTTTTAATGGATTGGTTCATATTTTGAAGTGGACCTGGAGACATAGCCCAGAGGGTGAACTCCATTATCAATTTGTTGAGAATTATCTATGATTATTTCTATTCCATTCTCAATTCCAGTTCTTTAAAATGATAATTTTGATTTGTTAAGCCAATTTTAATGAAATTGTGGGAAAATTAAGAAGCTTTGTACAAGAATTTAAATTAGTGTAACGAAGCAATTTAGTTATAATTTTGGATAATTTTTTTATTAGAGAAGTTGATCAAGGATATTTTTATTTGGATTTTCTCAAGTGTTAGTGTTAATGCTAACCAGGTCCAAGCTCTAGCGGGGAGAAGGTTCGCTTGAAGAGTACAATCCTGATATTGGTTCAAGATGTGCATTCCAAAGATAAGAAATGTAATATTCAAGAGAATAAAACCTCTATAAATATGAAAGAGTATTTCAACAAGACTTTCTGGTGATGAAAACCATGGTGGAAGATTTGTATCGGGAATGAAATAAGAATGAAGAAGGTGTTGGATTACTGAGGGGGAGGGGGGGGTGTGAATCCATAATGAGCAATTACAGTACTTTTAACCACATTCTATTCTTCAACAATATTCAATAGTTTATCATTATCATTCAATATATCATCAAAAATATAGCCATAAACAACATCACATCACAAAAGATACATAACACACCAATATTTACGTGGAAACCCAAATAGGAGAAAACCAAAATGATTTTCTTATATTATTATCAAAAGAAAACATTCATTAGAACCACCAAATTTCGATTATCTAGCTACAATTGGAAGGAGGATCCAACCCCTTATTCTCAAGCTCCAACCTAAAGGAAGATATAAATCCCTAGTTCTCTGGCTCCAACCAAAAGGAGGCTATAATCCCCTGGGTTCTCCATCTACAACTAGAAGGTGGATACAACCACCTTTCTGTACCATGTCCTTCTGCCTAAATATAAATATAGACCAACTGTCATAGACTCTTCCACTATTACAACTTTGTCACTGTCATCGTCTCTGTCATTGTCATTGTCTCTATCACTATCACAGCTCTATCACTATCATTGTCTCTGTCACTATCACAACTCTTTCATTGTCTCATCAACCTGTATCTGATCATCAACCATATAAACCTATGCCATACTATACATCAAGTGTATACCAACATACATACTAACTCATGCATCAATCATAAATCAAAATATATATCAACAATGAATAGTGAATCATGAACAAAGCATCAACCATGTACAACCTATGCCATATACCATACCATCAACCATATGCATATCTGAACCATGCCATCAATGAAACATCTCTAACAACCTATGCATGCCCCTCTTTCATACATCACCATACAACATAGATATCCCTCAATAAAGTACAAGTATATCAAATATGTAAACTATAGGTACCATATAAGTATTGTACCACACATAAGAGTGATTCTCACTCAACCAACCATCCAACATATACCATGTCCAAGTACCACAACCATCACACCAATAATGCCTCAAGCATTCACAACATTATAAGAAAATCTAAACATAAAAACAAACTAATAACGATACCAGAACTTTTGTAGTTGAACTAAACTTGTAGAATGTTGACTTGAGAACTTGCTTTCAGACTCTAGGGGCCTAGTACCAACATCTATTCAAACTGTCATTATATTTTCATAGATATACGACCTTCTCTTATACAACCCATGGATAATCATGCGTTCCTTCACTGCAGCCCATGTACATCCATTTCCTTCTGACCTGCAACCCGTGGATACCTCAGAAACTAGGGTTTGATGCAACCCCAAGACTTTTTCCTTCGACCTTCTTTTTCTACCTTATAAAATATTTCGTCACAACCTTAGAAAAATATCATTGGTTCACAAGATAGATAATCAATTAATGAGTGTGTGAATGACTCTTTGAGGTGGTTATATACTTTTGCTAAATAACTCCTCTCCTTAATTTAGGGCTTCTAGGGTTTTATTATTAAAACAACTTTACCCCTTTGACCAAGACTTATAACAAACTAGGGGCTTCTTGTCCACTTTTTGAAGCTTCCAACTTTAAAAGGCCATATTTCCCTAACCGTGAGGAACTACGTGGTGTTCCACATATCACTAGAAATGGTACGATGAATATTTTTCATCCATGAGTGAGTTACATTCATTTACTCCATCCTTCATGACCTAAATCCTCATTCAACTATGGGATCCTTAACCATGATTAAGGTTTTCTTGTAGACTTCTTCAAGGCGTCTTTCTATGAGGTCCATTCTTAGAGATACACCATAAGGGGACCACTTTGGATACTTCTCCAAATATACCCATCACATCAGTTGACATCAATACAATATTCATTGACATCAATGACAACCAACTGTCCAACGATCTCCCCCTTTGGAATTGATGGAAACGCTTAGGCATGATAATATTTATGCTCATGCTTCCCTTGAATTCATGCCTCTATCTCTATATTCCTAACTCTTTATCTCCCCCCATTTTACATCAATGGAAAAGGGTACTCCACATCCAGGGTTTCTCCCCCCATCTACAATGCTATGCTAAGTCTACAGACTTTTCTCTTCATGGTGTTTCCTCGTGTAATTCTTTGATGTATATATGAAAATCATTCAAAAGTTTAGTTACTTGAAATTCCTCAAGACTTATGTTTCTCTCCCCCCGTCCAGTTAATCTTGATGCTGAGTGGATCACTATGGGGCAGAGACTACTCTAAGTTTCTATCACAGATACTCGAAAGGTTCCCTTGCAAGTAGTTTGGTGAAGATATTTGCAATCTTCTCCTTTGTCTCGAAATACTCTAGCTTGATGTTCTTCTCTGTAGCATTTTTCCATAAGAAGTGATACTTGATCAGAATATGCTTCATCTTAGAGTGCATCACTGCATTATTTGAAATATTGATGGCACTGGTGTTGTCAGAAAGTATTGAAATAGTCTCATCATACTTTACTTGCATATCCTGGAAAATCTGCTTCATCCAATGAACCTGAGTACAACATGTCGTTGCTGCAATGTATTCTTCCTCTGATATGGAAAAATATACTGATGACTGTTTCTTTCTTAAACATGATACCAGAAACTCACCCAAGTAGAAATATTCTCCACTTATACTTCTTCTATCATCAATGCAACCTGCCCAATCTGCATCTGTGTAGGCAACAAGAGATATATCCTTCCCTTTTGGATACCATAATCCAAATTCTTCTATACCTTTGAGGTATCTAAATATCCTCTTCATTATCATAACGTGTGATTCCTTTGGTGTTGCTTGAAACATTGCAACCTGTCCAACTTCCTACATCACTTCTAGTCTGTAAGTTGTCACATAAATTAATCTACCAATCATCGATATATACTGTCTCTGATATGCATCCTTGGAATCATCATCCTTAATTAACTTGAAACTAGTCTACATAGGAGTACTGACTGGTTTGCAATTTATCATTCAAAACTTCTTCAACATTTCTTTGATATACTTCTCCTGAGAGATGGATATAAAATTTTTGATATGACATATCTATAGTCCCATAAATAAGGTTAACTCACCAAGTAAGGACGTCTCAAACTTGTGTTGCATGTCTTTGGAAAGATTCTAACTCATCCTGCATCATCACTTATGAAGATAATGTCATCTACATAGTCTTCAATACTCAATATATTGTCTCAATCCACCTTTATGTAGATATTGTTGTATGCATTTCCTTTCATGAACCCTTGTTGCTGTAAATATCTATCTAGTCTCGAATACCATGCTCTGGGGGTTTGTTTGAGATCATATAAATCCTTCTTCAATATAGAAACATAAATTTCCTTCTCTGACAACTAGAATGTTGATTTCACGTCCATCTGATACACTTTAATATTATTGGAGCATTCATAAGCTGGTAACAGTCTGATTGCTTCCATACGGGCAACTGAGGAAAACGTATCTTCAAAATATATACCTTCAACTTGAGAGTATCCTTTGCATACCAATATTTCTTTGTTCTTGATAACCTTTCCATCCTTGTTCAATTTTTTCCTGAAGACCCACTTTGTACCGATGACATTCTTGTTATTTGGTCTTGGAAACAATTGCCATGTTTCATTCTTCTCTATATGATCTAACTCTTCATCCATGGCCTTGACCCAATGTTCATCTTTGTTGGCTTCTTCATATCTTCTTGGATCAATTGTAGACAATAGTGCTAGATGTTGTTGTTTTGGTGAACAATTTTTTCTTCTAGTTTCAACTCATGCATCTTTATTTCCAATAATATGATCTGATGGATTATTCTTCTGCACTCATCTGTTGGGTGTCTTTAGAGGTACTTGAATATCCCATTGTTCTTTCTCTGCTTTTGGATGTTCATCTTATTCATATGATTCTTCATCTAATTCTTATTATTTCAAATATTCTTCGTGATCTTGTTCCATTGAATCTTTGCTACTTTCCTTTATCTTTTGACCATCTGTCTCATCAACTGTCACATTGATGATTTCCACTATTCCGTTGAGTCTCATATTGAAACATTTGTATGCTTTCCTTTTTCTTGAGTACCCAACCAATATGCCTTTATCAAATCATAAATCAAACTTTCCCATTTTTCCATCTTCTCTTTTGATGTAGCATTTTATTCCAAAAACTTTGAAGTGCTTCAAATTTGTTGGTCTTCCTTTGCATAACTCGAATGGAGTCTTATTTTTGTTAGTTATGAGCATCCCTCTATTCTGAATGTGAACTATTGTATGCACTTCTTGTACCCAATTTTTTTTTGTCAACTTGGAATCCATCAACATGGTTCTGGCCATTTCCTATACTTTCCTGTTCTTCCTTTCGACAACTCCATTTTGTTGAGATGTCCTAGCTATGGAGAACTTCCTTTTTATTCCATTCTCATTGCATAATTCCATAAATTCCTTTGATGTAAATTCTCATCCATTTTTTGATCTCAAACACTTTATTTTAAACTATGTCTCAGTTTCAACCATCTCTTTGTATGTCTTTAAGTTTTCGAATGCCTTTGAATTCTTATTTAGAAATAAAATTGTAGTCATTCTTGTGTATTCAACAACTAGTAGCATGTGTTGATTAATTGGGTTGGTTGTCGTTGATGTCAACCCTTGAAGAAATTATGGTAGCACAAAGGTTTGGGTAATGGACACAAGTTTGTTTGATGCATAATGGTATGAGTTTTGGTATACTTGTAGGTAAGACTATTCTATATGAATAGTACATTTCATGTCATTTCTGGTGGTATGTAGAACGTCACATAACTCCTCAAGGTTAGAGAGTTATGGCCATGTGAAGTTGGAGAACCCTAATGAGTCATCTAGAATCCCTAAAAGGTCAAAGTAGCCAAAGTATTTGGAAAGAATAAATTACTTAAAAAGTAAAGTGAAGTGATGAGTGTACTATAAGTCAAAGATGATGCAAAATAAATTATTTAAATAATAAAGTTAATGGAGAACTCCCTAAAATAAGGAAAGTTGTTTGAGAGATTTTAGAAGGTAAATAATAAAGTGAAGTGATGAGTGTAATATAAGTCAAAGTGGTTACAAAATAAATTATTTAAATAATAAATTTAATGGATAAATTACTAAGTGGACAAGTGGTTAGAAGTTGGTTAACCCTAAAATAAGGAAAGTGGGTTAAGATGGTTAAAAGGTAACCCCTTGAGGAAGCTACATG
>SNQJ01S0009600.1:270573-298141 GCA_010110895.2 Picea sitchensis | reverse complement strand
ATATATTGTGCATGGTGTATTGTGGTGTATTGGTGTAACTCTTATACTATTGTTCATTTCTCATTGGATATAATTGAATGGTTTAATTATAAGTTGGAAAAGGTTTTTAAATTGTACTTGATACTGATTCACCCCCCTCTCAGCATCAACATTGGGTTCTCTGGATATAATCGGAAGGTGGATAAACACACCTTTCCTTTCCTCGTCCTGTAGCCCTGAAATATAAATGTAGACCAAATTTCATGGACTCTGCCACTGTCACAACCTCTGTCACAACTCTGTCACTATCATCATCTCTGTCATTATCATCGTCTTTGTCACTATCACAATTCTATCACTGTCATTGTCTTCATCACTATGACAACTCTGTCACGGTCTTATCAACCTATATATGATCATCAACCATCTAAACCTGTGCCATACCATACATCAAGTGTAAACCAACATACATACTATATTACGCATCAATCATGAATCAAAATATATATCAACAATGAATAGTGAATCATGAACAAAGAATCCACCATGTTAAACCTATGCCATATACCATACCACCAACCATATGTAAATTTGAACCATATCATCAATGAAGCATCTCTAACAACCTATGCATGCCTCTCATGCATACATCACCATACAACATAGATATCCTTCAATCAAGTACAAGTAGCTCAAATATGTAAACTATAGGTGCCATATCCATACTGTACCATAGATAAGAGTTCTTCTCATTCAACCAACCATCCAACATATACCATGTCCAAGTACCACAACCATCACACCAATAATGCCTTAAGCATTCACAACATCATAAGAAAATCTAAGCATCAAAACAAACTAATAACCATACCAAAACTTTTGTAGCTTCCCTAAAATTGTAGAATGTTGACCTGAGAACTTGCTTTCAGACTCTAGGGACATGGTACCAACATCTATTCAAAACTTCATTAGTTATTCACATATACACGACCTTCTCATCTACAACTCGTGGATATATGTTATTTCCTTCACTACAACCCGTGTACATACGCGCCCTTCTGACATGCAACCTATGGATACCTAAGAAAATAGGGTTTGTTGCAACCCAAAAACTTTCTCCTTTGACCTTCCTTTGCTACCTCATAAAAAATACCGTCACAACCTTAGAAAAATATCACTAGTTCACAAGATAGATAATCAATGAATGAGTGTGTGAATGTCCTTGTGAATGGATCTTTGAGGTGTTTATATACTTGTGCTAGGCCATTCCTCTCCTTAATTTAGGGATTCTATGGTTTTATTTTTGCAACAAATTTACCCTTTTGACCAAGACTTATACAAAACTAGGGGCTTCTTGTCCACTCTTCGGGTCTTCCAACTTTACAAGGCCATATCTCCCTAACCGTGAGGAACTAGGTGGCGTTCCACATATCATCGAAAATGGTACGAAGAGTATTATCCATCCATGAGTGAGTTACCTTCATTTACTCCATCCTTCATGACCTAAATCCTCATTCAACTATGGGATCCTTAACCATGCTTAAGGGTTTCTTGTAGACTTATTCAAAGGGTCTTCCCGTGACGGCCATTCTTAGGGTTATGCCATAAAGGGACCAATTTGGAGACTTCTCCACATATACCCATCACATCAGTTGACATAAATCCAATATTAGTTCAAATCAATGACAACCAATTTTCCAATAGAAGGTATAAGTCAAGGTAAAGGAGAAGGAAGTGGTGATGATCCTCCTCAAAATCCTCCATCTCTATCCTCTCCTTCAAGTTCAAGTTCATCTTCAATACCACAGAGAAAAAAATCAGATAAAGTTATTGATGATTAAAATCGTAACGATGAATTCCACCCGCAAAGTATTGCTAAAAGTGTTATTATTTAACTATGCTAATAATATAATACTAGTAAGTGGGACCCCTTGTAGACTAGAGGCGCAAGGATAGAGATATTACACATTTTTTGTTGTTGTGTGACGTTTCCTACACAATCCTACCTTTTTGATGATGTAGTCTTGGTTTCATTTGGCGTGATAATAAGTGGATAATGCATTATTGTGGAATGCTTTTGGTAATCACTTGCGATAGAGAATAGTTTCTATGGGTATGAGGATCATGTTGTTTATTGTTTCTATGTTATAACCTTGTTACTAATTCTTATGTTGATTACTCAGCCACATATATGCAAGGGATACATAATGGTAGCATGATCAAAACAAAGTGAAATTATGGAAAGGATCTATATTTCAAACAAAAGGGAAGAAACTATGTATTTGAGCTATAATAAAAGACTATATGCAAATTTCAAATGAAAGAATTAATGGATACTAGTGTTAGTCCTAGTTGTTACACTATTTGTTTGGTTAATGGACTATGAAAACTTTATTAAAATCGAATGGAGGTGCATAGATCAATGTTGATATGGATTATTGTGTGGAGTTATGGAAAGGGTTAATATATGAAATACTTCGGGTGGCGCACTATGCAATAGATATGGTCTCAGATCTTATGATGGATTGACATTGATTATGCATTGGTTATATGGTTTGATTTATTGGTGGATGTTATGATTATTGGGTTGTCTCATACTCGGAATTGAATGGGGCCAGGTGATGGAAGCGACGTTCATTTACTACACGTCACTCCAAACCTTCCCTATCACCCGTCACCCTGCATTGTTCCATTGTTGCATTTTTTTCTATGTTGGTTGTGAAGCTCTGCGTTTTCAGGGTTTTGGAAGGGATAGCTCGACCAACTCGCCATTTAAGCATTTTTCCCACAGGTATGATTATTTTCTCTCCATCCATGATGTATTATTTGTTGTATGAACCAAATGGTGGCTCAGTGATGCTTGGATTTTGTGTGTTCTTGATATTTTCGATGTGTGTAAATGTTGTGTTATTGCTCTCTGTGATGACTGTAAAATGTTGGAAATTGCAAGCAAAGGAATGGGTATTATTAATTTGTGTGTTGGTTGTTTGCTCAGTCAGTGTAGTTTTATGATGGGTCTCTGTGGAATAATAAGTGACATTGATGCAATAAGGCTCTGGGTTTGATGATTGAGGGTTTTTGTTCTATGTATCACTGTCTGTTAACTCGTTTCCCTCTCGATTGCAGTGGTCATCCTTACCCATTTGTAGAGAAATTGCCAACAGTCGTGTGTTCTTTTATCTAACCCCGAATTGTTGTCAATAGCTCGTTCATGACTGTCTTTTCGCTGAAAGCTTGCCAAAAGTCCAATCTTGGTCGCCCGAATATTAATGCAAGCCTGTGTGTTTAATGGATATCAGATGTGAAGGGTTTCTCTACACCACCCCTATAATTCCCACTGTAATAATGTATGTGTGCTCACTGTCAATTGTTTTCGAAAGTTGTTCGACTCTTTAGGTATTGGAAAGAGACGTATATCTCTTTTTTTTCTAATAACCGCCACTGTTAAGTTAACCCTTGTCCCTTCTCTGCAAGTATTAGAGGAACCTATGTGCACTGGGTTATTTTACTCTTACCGTCTCTTCTCTCCTCGGGTGTTAACTATTGGTTTAGTTGTCGAGACTTGGAGTAATAAGTAAGGACTATATGGGTCACTGTTGTGTCTTTTCAAAATATATTTTGGTCTGTTGTTGATATAAGTCTTGGAAGATCATCAGCTCTCTGTGTTTTTTTTTTTAAATATAAACAGGCTCTTGTTGCCTCCCTACATTTGATTTTGACAGAGCTAGATTTGGACTCTGACTTGTCTTTTCTCTCCTCGGGCACCTTCTGGGGTTGTCAAGTATTGGTTATCATTTAAATGGTTATGGAAGTCTTGAAAGACACATGCTCTCTCGTCGAGTCTCTATCTGGTCCTTCTATGATAAAATTGTTTAAACAAATAAAAATGAAAATGAGTGATTGCATACAATCGAGGGTTGTCTTCTGATTCGTTATGGTTTCGGTCACTATGTTTTATCCAGCGTGGTATTGATTGAATAAGAATACACCTATGTGAATTTTACTGAGCCCAGTCAAGGTTCTGACAAGTTAAAAAGACGCTTGCGTGTCAATTTAGTTATGTTCGATTCACAGTGAGATAGTTATCATTGTGCAGACTACCAACTGTTTTAAAAAGAAGTTATATATGAGATCAAGCTCAAGTTCATGTTTGGGTTGACTGTTGTTATCATTTCAAGATTTTTTCGATTGATATGATGAATACATGTGTATGATCGGGTATGCTTTTAAGACTGTCCACGTTTTTTTGAAAAGACACCTGTGTACATTTAAATTGGGCCCAATTGTTGATTGGAAAATAGTGAATGTTGATTGTTTATCATGGTGCATTATTGATTATCAGGGATAGATGTTGAGCATATTGTTGGGCATGTTTGGATTATTTTTAAAGAAGGGATCAATGTTTTAATAAACAGTAATGTTGAATGGAAAAAGTTTTTATAAGTTATAATTGCACACACTGTTAAAAATTAAGGAATTATGAGAAATTTAATTATTGAAACAACAAGTGGTTTTGTGTACAATTGAGGAACAATGAATGTTGGTGCTTTTTGGATTGATTTTGAATAGATTTATGATTGTTGATTTATTTAATTTGTTTTATGAATAGTATCCATCAAATTCCCTGTCATTTTCTCACTTTTTCTCTCAATACAAATCCCCTCACAATCCCAGATTCATTTTACATGCCCTGTTCTTAAAATTAAATTAAAACTTTGTATTACAGTGATTAAGAAATAAAACAAAGATGAATCACAACTGATATGATTTGGTTATGGTTGCACAATAGATTGTTCAATAAATTGTTGAGCAATAATCATGTTCTTACTCCCTTTAATTTTCTCACTTTTTCACTCAATACAATCCCCTCAGATATCCTAGAATCCTAATTCACCCCCTGCTCATTGACAATTATTGAATGAATTTTATGGATTGGATTGCATGGGTCTGATGTGATTGTTGAGCCAAGCTTTGTTTCTGTTAAAAATTGTCATGTATGGTTTGTTTAGGAAGCTATTTGCTAATAAGCGTTACATACGAGAAGAGCTTCTTCAATAAACGTTGCATATAGGATGAGCTTCTTCAACAGAGGAAGTTATGACCGAAATAATAGGGGAAGAGGGAATTGGTACAGAGGGCCTAGAAGGCCAAGATTCTTAATACATTTTGATGCAGATCCTCAAGAGTTAAACTAGCTTTTCCAAGATGGATTTTTCAATTGGATTGGACAAGGGGTAGTCCAACCTATACCAGGGAGGTCTCCCTTTCAACCCCAACATGTCCCCGGTATCCCTACATCTCCTCATGTGTCGTTGCAACCTGAAGTCCCTGAGAATGATAGATGGCAGGAGATTGTTCACCCATTAGTCTACCAACATCGTGGCTAGCCAAATTTGTCTCTACCTTCTCCTCCTCCACCTGTTAACCCAAATGTCCAGATTTCCCCTGCAGACTCACCTGTACAATCCTCCAAAGCAAGCAAAATACTCAAAACCAAATCCCACCACATGCATGACAGAGGAAAAGTTGTTGCTACCCCCTCCTCTCCCTCAAGTGATTCAGCCAAATTTGTTTCATCCTGCATGCACTTGAAAGATGATTGTTCTCATGTCATCAGTGAGATCAAGCCTCAAGGATCTACACAACCTAAGGCTAATTCAAAGAAATCAAAAGGGGATAACAACAACAAAGGGAAATTTGCCTCTCAAAGTGGCAAATACAATTTTTTAGTATATTTTATTATTGTTTTATTGAGAACAATGGACTGCTGAAGTTTTTGGACAACATACTATTTTTGGATATTCTAGATATTATATGTTTGGATATGATGTAAAATATCATTGATATTTAATTTTCAAATTATGAGAATAATTATGGGAGCCACAAGGAGGGATGTGTTTGATTGATTGACTAGTTATGTTTATTTTTGCTAAGGAACTAAAGGGAGTCACAAGGGGTCCCACCTACTAGTTATTATTTATTAAAATACCCTTATTATTGTTATATTAATTCTTCCCCTAAACTAAAATTTAGTTGAGTTTTCGTTAACTTAACTAAAAGAGGTAGTTGGACTACTTCAACTAATTTGGGATGCATGAAATTAAAATGAGAAGGAAGAACAAAGGGAGAATAGAAGGAGAAAGCATAGTAAGGTTTTCTCTTGAGTTTTATTGATATAGTTCAGTTTTCATCCATTCTTCAATTCATTAAAAGATTAATTCTCTTTTATGACAGCAGGGTCCTATTGTATACAACAAGATTCAAAGTTGAATTACATCATTCAGACACTTGTTTTCAAAGGTGTTGATCTATCTTTGATAGTCTGTGTAGACTTGTATGTTTATGAATTAAATTTCATGAATGATAAAGGATATTGTGCAAAGTCAAGTGGGCAACAATCTGTGGCAAGCTGATCCAACTTTTAAAGTTCAGTTTTTTACTTCTTGTCAGAGTCCTTTTGTATGGTTTTCATCGGGGATATATAAGTTTGAATTTGGTCCAAACACCCTCAGGGATTTTTGTAAAGAGAATAATTATTTTGATTTCTTGGAATGAAATAAGTGATTTCTATTCTGTCTCATCTGTATTAATATGTGACTTGGTATTTTTTTATTTTGTCTCCACATTTACTTTTTCATCTATTATATTCAGAAAATTATATAAAAATGTTGAATTTTACAACAATATTTTATTTAAAAAAATCACCCTAAGCCCTTGTAACTTATACTTGGGGACATGAAAACAATTTTTGAGGCTCTAAACATAAGGTGATATTCCCATCTATCTTGCCTTAGCCAAGTAAGATCTTAAAATGCTTGAGTAAGATCATTTCATATCTTTTCCTCAACATTTATTTGGCAACCATACTGGGGAGATCTTCCATATCTCTCTGGTTGATTTTATACTTTCTTTTCATTGAATATATTTATAATTATGATATATTTCCTTTAAATATACTTGTTGCAAGGCAAACCAATATTGATTCCGGTCTTAAATATCAGACCAACATTTCTTTAACTTTGTTTAATACCATCTTAGAGACCGTTAATACCTGGGTTGAGATTTAAAGCTCATGGGAAGCGATTGAACAAGACATAAGTGTCTGAGAACGTTGGGAAGCTAGGCAAAGACAACCTAGGAATCAACCATAGCTTTCTTTTTCCTACAATTTTGATCTTCTTTTCATGTCCTTAGACCCTCATATCTCTAGGAGAATAAGAGGTTTATCACTAGAAATTAATCCTATTGCTGAAATAGGAAGGAACGTTGTTTTGTCAACCCAACAAAGTACTCTAAGGATAACTTTGTCTGATTCATCTAGTTCGTCTTTCTCTCCCTTACCTATCGTTCACAAGATGGAATATAGTGGTGGTTCTAGTGGCACTGAAGGTGCTTCTTCATCTCAACCTTCAACTTCGTCAGTGATTGGTAGCTTATATAGTCACCAAGTCCCTTTCCAATCTACTACCAACCCGGCCAAAGTCATTAAAAAGTATGGGATTTTTCAGTTTGAAGAAGATGCTACAACTACTCCGTGGAATGTTTCCTCCCCTCTTAACCTAGCACCTGATACTCGTCCACTTCCTAAATTCAAAGAGAATATCCCTAGGTTTTAAGGAAATAACACGACCACTACGAATGAACACTTGGTGGAATTTTCTAATGCCTGTCACAACATAGGAGCCAATTACAATGACACTTGTATGCGCTTATTTGTGAATTCCCTTGAAGGGAAGGCTGTGACCGATTTCTCTGAACTTCCTCCTAATATTTTGTCTACTTGGGAGGAGTTAGTCTATTGGTTCAAATCTACCTATGGGTAATCCAAAATCCCACCTGAGCAATTACAGGAGTATAATAACATCGCTTATAAGGATGGTGAGACTATCAAGTCCTTCAACTTGCATTTCACCAAATTATACAACTAAATCCATGAAATCATTCGCCCTTAGAACCAATCCGCTTTCATACATTATTATAATGCATTACGTTCCCCCTACCATCATGGGATTGAGGAAAATTCCATTGATAACCTTGGTTCCTCTCTACACACTTGTTTAGAATATGAAGAACAACTTGAAAGAACATGTCTTCTTGGGGGAGGCTCAGTTAAACAGACAAACATGTCCACCCTTTTACAGCTTGTACAAGACATGAATAATCGAATCATAGTGTATGAGAGGAAAGGAAATGTCCCCTCTCTCACCCCTGGAGCTTCATCTTCTTCTACACCCCCCTTTAGAAATCCTAATGAAAACAATTTTCAGCCTAAAGTTATCATGCCTCGTAGTTTGTGTAACTTTTGCAAGGAACACCATGAGGAAAGTACATGTGATGTAAATAAGAGTGCCAGAGATAAAATATTTGGTAAGAGACATGAAACTACCATTGTTGTCCTATAATTTGTAGATCTAGAGGATGTCATGATCATAAATACTAGGAATAAATCCCATGCTCCAAAAGGAAAATATGATCCTCCTCGCACTTCTTCTAGCCCAAGCTCATCCTGACCAACTGCTACTGTTCAAGTTCCTAAGGATGAAGACAGTCAATGAAATACCTCCCCTCTTCCCTCTTCCAAATACAACATTATAAATTAGTTGGCCAACATTAAAGCAGATGCTACCCTTCTGGACATGGTTGTCATCCCTGAGCAACAAAAGCATCTAAAACATTTCATGGAAGGAAAAGCTTCCATTGTAGCCAACCTCTCTGAAGAGATAGATGAAGAGGATTCGTCTGTAAATAAAGTAGGTGTACATAACTTTAGACACCCTGTAAAATGTTAGGATATTTAGACACTTAGGAGTTAGTTAAGATCTACTTGGTCTAATGTGTCGTTAGGTAAAAGTGTGTTTCTTTAGTATGCATTAGTATGCATTTGTAGTTAGAAAATCAGACGGTCACATTATGTTCCCGACATAGAGTGATCTGATGGTTCATACTCTCCTCGATCTTAATGGCCATTGATTTGTGGCTTAACACCCGATTGGTCCATGATCTATATTTAAAGAGAATGGAGGGTCATTTCTCGATGATCGATTGTGAGAAACTCTCTTGTAAAATCTCTTTGTAATCTTCTTCTTTTGCATTAATAAACTGCTCAAAGTGGTCACGTTGGCTGGGGCCATGGAGGTTTCCCCTTAGGGGTTTTACGACGTGAAAACATCGGTGTGTTGATATTTGATCTAGTTATGTGAGTGGTTACTAAAGGTGTTCATCCTCTGTTGGAATACATGTGTTGTCTAACATGGTATCAAAGTTTGTTTAAAGATCCTCTCTTGTTGTAGATTGAGATCGTGAAGCCGAGTTTCCTCATATCCATTTTTTGTCATTTTCATACATTTATGGGCTGAGAGGACTATTACATTACATTCGTAGCACTTGTTTCGTTCAGGAACACTTTTTGTTTCACTCGAAAAGGTTTTCGTTTTCCTAAGATACGACCATTACAGTTAGATCTGGAGGTATAAAGTTTGAATACACATTTTTAAATTTTTTTGCAGAGTAGTGTTTTGGTTTTATTTTGGTTTTGTATTATTTATTTATGGGTTGCTACTCTTTTAGATCCGTGTATTCTATTTTCCCCGCACCCTGTGCGATATTGGAAAATAAGAAACAGGTAGGAAAAGGTGCATCTTCTGGGTAAGCTAACCGAGATCTAACCCTTGTTGTCATCGAGAAGCAAAATTTGTTTCTTGTGTGAAAATAGTTTTTTTTTAGCACGCTCTCCAAGGATGTCTTCAACAACAACAACAACAATCCTCCTTTTGAACATTACAATATGTTTTTCTAGACCATTTGGTTAAAAGTTGCCTTATTAAGTAAGAGGTCTTGAGTTCAAGTATCTCTTTTGTTACGTTTTTTGAAAAAGTTCATGCTAACATTGTAAAGTGTATTTCACTTCAAGTATAAAAGTGAATCACTATAAGTAGCTTTAATATTTTATTTTAGAGTTATTTATTTTTCATGCAGATTTTTTTTTATAAAGTAACTTCATTGTAAAAGTGATCCCCACTTCTCTTTATAAAAGTGGGTCACTTCATAAAGCAACTTACACTATCACGTGGTCATTTGGTTACCGTTTATGTCTTTTTTTAAAAGGACATAACTCTCACATCCGAAGTCCGTTTTCAGTGCCATTTTTTTTTAAACCGCATAACTTTTTGAGATCTTTCCATTCAGATCATCGGTTTCAGTTTTTAAATATGTATTATCTGCATATTTAATATGGATTCTACAATTAATCTCTTACTTACAAGTACCAACTACTTCCAATGTAAATCCCATATGGAGGATTTATTAAGAAGTAAAGGCTTGTACCGGATTACCTTGGGAAAGGAAACAACACCCATTGATGTTGATAAGAAAGCCAAATGGGATAATAGGAATGACGAAGCATGTGGATTAATCAGAATGTCAATCTCTCCTAATTTAAGGTTCCACCTTCAGTCAATTGATAAACCCAAAGAAACTTGGGAAAAGATTGAATCTGTGTTTGGTAAACACAATATTATTCGAGCACAACAATTAGAAAATCAAGTACTAACTTTAAGTCCTAGAGATGTTTCTTGCATTGAAGACTATCTATCTAAGTTTAAAACACTCAGAACTTTATGTGAAGAATGTAAGATAAAGATAGACGAAGGTTGTTGCATCTATCTTATTCTTTCTAAGCTAGGTAGTGTATATTTTGTGTTTTTATCTACCTTTTATGCCATGCAAGAGGCTCTAGGGGCAATTTATCAAAAACCCAGTCTTGAGAACTTTTGTGATTCTTTGATTAGAGAGCAAGATAAGATAGTACAAATTGGAGTGATCAACACTGCAGGTTCCTCCAACAAATCCTTAGTTGTCCATCAGAAAGATAAACCCAAGAATCTCGAGAAGCAACATCCTCGCCACAACAACAAGCAATATAAGGGTCCCAAACCCACTCAGACAACGTTTTCTCCTAATGGAGACAAAGGAGCAAAATATAAAAATAAGAAGACTGACATACATTGCAACTTGTGTGGTAAAGATGATCATGATAAGTCCAAATGTTTCAAGAAGATGGAAGCTTTAGAAGCAACGATGAAGAAGCACAACATCAGTATTGATTCTACTACTTCTTCTTCTTCTCATGGACATGCACTTTCTGCTTATGGTTTCTCCTTCAATACACCTTCTACTTCTACTTCTGATAAGTGGATTATTAATTCTGGAGCATCTTATCATATGGCTAAGGATATAGACATATTTTCTACTCTAAATGAATGTAACACCAAGAAAATATTTGTTGGTGATGATAGATCTCTTAGTGTTGAAGGATCTAAAACAGTTCAAGTAGAAAATGGTCATTTCAATGATGTATTATGTGTTCTGAGTCTTTCTTGTAACCTTCTATCAGTATATCAAATCACTCATTCAGGTGAAGGTAAAACCGTAGAGTTTTCACCTCACCAAGTCATAATCAAGGATCTAAAAGATCCTAAGCATGTTCTTGCAACTGGAATTGCTGATGATATTACCAGGTTGTACAAGTTTGACAACTTTGGGTCATCATCTTTTTCATTAGTTTTTGGTGCTCATAGCGATGACTTGAGAAAACTTTGGCATGAGCGGTTTGGTCATCTAAACTATCGCTCATTACAACAACTATGTAATCAACGGATGGTGACTGGTATTCCTCTTGTTTCATGTAGAGATGGTGCTTGTGTCGGTTTTGTTCTTGACAAAAATCATCAGGATAGTTTTAAAAAACATGCCTCTTGGCACGCCTCGGGTCCTTTGCAGCTTGTTCACAGTGATTTTTGTGGTCCACTTTCTTATCCTTATTTTTCCGGGTGCAATTATTTCTTAACTTTCATTGATGATTTTTCCAGGCGTACTTGGGTTTACTTCTTAAAACTTAAGAGCATAGTTTTTGACAAGTTTTTGGCCTACAAGGCCCTTGTAAAAAAACAATCTGGACATCAAATTCAAAGGTTAAGAACATATAATGGAGGCGAATATGTGAACAATAATTTTACAAGTTACTGCACTACACAGGGAATCCAAATGAAACACATTGTTCCATATACACCAAAACAAAATGTTGTTGTTGAGAGAAATAATCGCACATTAAAAGAAATGGCTAATTGTATGATCCAATCTAAGTCATTAAGTCTAAAGTATTGGGCGGAATCCATCAACTGTGCAAATTACATAGTAAATCACACTCCCACAAAGGCTCTTGAAAACATAACACCGGAAGAAGATTGGACTAAAATTAAACCAGATGTAAGTCACTTCCATGTATTTGGCAATATAGCATGGGCTCACATTCCTGATGAGAAAATGAAAGCATTGCAGCCTAAAAGTGAGAAGTGTATATTTGTTGGTTATTATGAAGATGTCAAAGGTTATAGACTTCTTCAAACACATTGTAATGAAATTATTATTAGAAGAGATGTTAAATTTGATGAAAATCTCTTGGCCTGCAAGCCTAATTCGACGGTTGTTGCTTCTTCGGCCTGTGAGACATCTTCGGTGTTTGTGCCTTCTTATGTTCTGGTTTCTTCTTTAGATGATGACAGTGAGGATGAAAATCCACCTCCACTTGATCACCTTCCTCCAGATGAGTCCTTTGAACCTGAACCAGCACCAGCTCCACTGCTTCCTAGATGGGTCTGTTCAACATGAGAAGCAATTGGTGATCTTGTCTATTATCCTTCATATCAATGTCGAACATGTTCACAGTTCCAGCGAGCCTCTTCTCTTTTGGCTCAAGTTTCATAAACTCATGATCCATATACATTTTCAGAATCTTCAGGTCATCTAGATTGGGATACATCAATGAATGAAGAGTATCGTTCTTTAATGGAAAACGATACTTGGGATCTTGTACCTCTTCCAAAAGGAAGAAAAAATTTCAGATGTAAATGGGTCTACAGAACTAAGTATGCATTAGATGGAAGTTTTGAAAGACACAAGGCTCGATTAGTTGCCAAAGTATTTTCCCAAGTTGAAGGAGTTGACTATAATGAAACCTTTGCCCCTGTAGCCAAAATGAATTCCATCTACCTTGATCTTGCCCTTGTTGCCTCACATAAATGGGAGGTCCATCAGATGGATGTTAAATCCACCTTCTTTCATGGAGAAACAACAGGCTATTACACTTTCTTCAGCAGAAGCAGAGTATCGAGTAGTGGTAAATGCAAGTCAGGAAGCCTTATGGCTTCGACAGATCCTTTCAGAGTTTGGATTCCAACAACAACATCCGACCAGCCTTTGGTGCGACAATCATAGTGCCATCAAGCTCACCAAAGGCACATTTCAACATCAACGTAGCAAAAACATCGAGCTACACATGCAATTCATCAGAAAGATCATTCATGATCAAGTTATTGAAGTGCTCTTTTTCCCTATAGACGATCAAGTTGCAGACATTTTCATAAAGTCTCTTACAGAAGCAAATTTTTCCAAACTTTGATCTATGTTAGGATTTCAGGAAGTTGTCATTAAGGGGGGATAGGCTCTAATGTCACATTCCTTCTCCTACTATGTCACCATTATAAATCCTTCAATCCTATCCCAAGTTGTTCTTAAGGGGGGATGTTAGGAAATTTAGACACTTAGGAGTTAGTTAAGATCTACTTGGTCTAATGTGTCATTAGGTAAAAGTGTGTTTCTTAGTGTGTTTCTTTAGTATGCATTAGTATGCATTTGTAGTTAGGAAATCTTACGGTCGTGATATGTTCCCGACATAGAGTGATCTGATGGTTCATACTCTCCTCGATATTAATGACCATTGATTCATGGCTTAACACCCTATTGGTCCATGATCTCTATTCAAAGAGCATGGAGGGTCATTTTTCGATGATCGATTGTGAGAAAATCTCTTGTAAAATCTCTCTATAATATTTTCTTTTGCATTAATAAACTGCTCCAAGTGGTCGCGTTGGCTGGGGCCGTGGATGTTTCCCCGTAGGGGTTTTACCATGTAAAAACATTGGTGTGTTGATATTTGATATGGTTATGTGAGTGGTTACTGAAGGTGTTTGACCTCTGTTGTAATACCCGTGTTGTTGAACATAAAAAAAACCCACGTTTTATATTTCTGTAAAGATAATGGATAAGATTTCCCATTGTTGTCTCATTGACGACGGTTCGGGCCCAAGTGTAATGTAAAAAATTATTATGGAAGAGATAGGCTTGTCTTGTACAAATGAAAATGCCAGAATCATGCTCTCTTATAATAGTTTACAACAAACAACCATAGGTGAAATCAAGGACGTGACCTTGGTTTTTTGCGTGCATCCTAAAATAAGGACAACCCTTAGTATTCAGGTAATAAATATGTCAGTGAGTAATTACTCGATCATCTTAGGAAGAGAATGGAAATATTTGATAGGTGGATACCTTTCACTCGACATGACACACTTATCTGTTCCTCAAAATGGTAAAAACATCATATTCCTAAGGGAGGGGAGAATTTCACCTTACATAGAAAGCGTCCCACATCCGAATGCAAATTATATCGAGGATGACCTAGGAGTGTATTCCATCTTTGCAGGTGAGGACAACACTACCTTGGAACAAATTGAATTAGAGGATGGGATGTGGCATATGCACTTTGATGGTTCATGCTCCAATGAAGGAAACAAAGATGGTATTATCTTGTACTCTCATGTAGGTAAGATTCATACCTTTTAGGTTAGAGTTTGTTTTCACAAACAATGTCACTAAATTTGAAGCATTACTGCTAGGCATTGAAAATGCCTATAATCTGGGTTGTGGTCACCCTACAGTTTTTGGGGATTTCGAACTTGTTGTAAACCTTGTACATAAGATATAATCTCCTAGAAACAAGTTAATGAAACGTTACACCCAAATTGTTTGGGCACTTATCTCGAACTTACTATATTTCAACATCACTCATGTTAAAAGGGAATTGAACTCAATGGATGACAGGTTAGTTGTTTTTGCAATCTCTCCTACTTGGGAACTTCTACCACAAAGACCTAATTGTACTTTTCAATCTCTATATCATCTGCACATCCATGACAATATAGAGTCATGGTAGGTCTTCCCTAGTGATGAGATATTATGTGCTTTCATTCAAAATGAACCTTATAAGCCTAAGGAAATTATATCGATGGAAGATAACAAAATTACTAAATGCTTGACTCCTCTAGAAATTTCAGTTTCGTCGAGTGATGTAGGCAACAAAGAAAAACATAAAGAAGAGGAGTCGAAAAGGAAAGTGGGTGAAACCATTTCCTTGAACATTGGAATGCCCGAGTCTCCGAAGAATGTTAAAATAGGTTCCCAATGTTCTAATGAAGAAAACTTGAATTTCACTAAGATGCTTGGTGAATTTCAATATGTTTTTGTTTGGTCTTATGAGGATCTTCGTGGCTTGTATCCTTCTCTAATACAACATTCCATTCCTATCAAGGATGGAATAAAACCAGTTAGGAAAAAAAAAAAGACTCATTAACCTTGCACTGGAAGAAACTATTCGAAAGGAGTTGGAAAAACTCTTGAAGGCTGGGATCATTTTCCCGGTTAAGTATTCTGAATGGGTTTCCAATTTGGTTCCCATTTGGAAAAAAACTGGTCAGATAAGATTATGCGTAGATTTTTGCGCATTGAATAGGGATAGTATAAAATATCACTTTCCTCTCCCTAATATGGAAATGATTTTGGAGCAAGTTGCAGGGTCACAGATGATGTCCTTACTTGACGATTTTTATGGTTACAATCAAATCAAGGTAAAAAGGATAGATAAATATAAAACCACTTTTATTACTCGTTGGGGCACTTTTTCTTATGAACATATGCCTTTTGGATTGTCTAATGCAGGTGCCACTTTTCAAAGATCTATGCAAATAGATTTTGATGATTTTATCGGTAAAATTATTCAGATTTATCTTGATGACTTAACTGTGTATTCTAAAAATCGATCAGATCATTTTGGTCATCTTAAAAGAGTTATCATGCAATGGAGGAAATTTGGCATTTCTCTAAATCCTTCTAAGTCTATTTTTGGTGTTACCAAGGGAAAGCTCCTTGGACACATTGTCTTTGATTTAGGAATAAGAATTTATCCTGAAAGGATTGTTGCTATCCTAAATCTGCCTGCTCCCACTTCCAAGAAGGAGGTTCAAGCTTTTATGGGTGTTATTAACTTTGTCTGTAGGTTTGTTCTTGATTTTGCTATAATGGTCAAGCCAATTCATAATATTCTTAAGAAAGATCATTCCTTTTCTTGGACAGACAATGTCGATAATTCTTTTGTAGGGATCAAGAAAGCAATAAGTTCCACACCATTTTTGGCAAACCCGTATTTTGAGAAACAATTTATGATATATACTAATGCCACAAAGGAAGCAGTTTATGTTATCCTCATGCAATGTGATGACCAAGGTAATGAAAAACCAGTGGCTTACATGAGTCAAAGATTTTCTGATGATGGGTTTAAATATTATTTTATTGAAAAGCATGCTTTCTCTATTGTTAAAGTTGTTGAAAAGTTTTGCCACTTCATCTTAGGTAAGCACACGTTGGTGAAAGTCCCTTTACCCACTGTCAAGTTTTTTCTCTCACAGACTTATCTTTCAAGGGCTTGCCAAGATCCAGGAGCATGATTTAACTATCATGACTTATAACACCATCAAGGGATGTTACTTATCCCTTCACTTAGCTCAGCATGCTAAAACTAGTGAAGAAATCGATGAACAAGATAACTCTCTATCATCACTGTTTTACATTGACAATCAAATCCTTCTTGTGTCTGAACATCCTTGGTATAAAAAAATGGTTTAATATTGCAAAATCAAAGATGTACAGATAACTTAGACACTCATCAAAAAAGAAGGATATGTTTCGAATCTACTAGATACGTCATTATAGGATACTTCATGTTTAGAAGATATACCGATGGTATGTTGGTTCATTGTGTGAACAATGAGGAAGCACACAAATTGTTGCAAGAGACTCACGGTTCTTCAAATTATGTTATTCATGTAGGAGGTCACGTTTTTCTAAAACCACTGCTTTTAAGATTATCAGGAAAGGGTATTATTGGCCTTTAATCTTTCGTGATTCTTATGTTTTTTCGAGATCTTGTGACACCTGCCAGAAATTTGCTGGGAAAGAACGTCTTTCTGATATGCCTTTACAACCTGTCCTCCCAGACTTTCCTTTTTCAAAATGGGGTTTGGAATTTATTGGTCATATTAATCCTCTATATTCAGCAGGATAAGTCTTTATCTTGACATCCACAGACTATTTTATGAAATGGACTGAAGTTGTACCGCTTAAACATTCGTAGGATGAGCAAGTGAGTTATTTCCTTGAAAATAATATTTTTTCCAGATTTGGTCTTCCTTTGGAAATTATTACAGACAATGGTCCCGCTTTTATTTATGATAAGTTGACCCAATTTTTTTCTAATTTGGGGTTAAACATTTTATCTCATCATCTTATTGTCCCCAAGGAAATGGGCAGGCTGAGTCTACCAATAAGAATCTGGTAAGAATTATCAAAAGGCTCATTGAAGATAAGCCTCGTCAATGGAACACTCTCCTCACTTATGCCCTTTGGGCATATCGAACTACCACCAAAGTGAGCACTGGTTACACTCCTTTACAACTTGGTTATGGTCAAGAAGTTATTCTTCCTACTGAGCTGGAACTTTCCTCCTTAAGGTTAATGCTACAGGTCGAAGAATTAAATTCTTTTGTTGTTTCTCAAAGAATGAATGGATTGTTGGATTTAGAGGAGCAAAGGACATTTGCCTTGGATAATATAAAGAGAAGACAACAAACTGTTAAAAAATATTTCAACAAGAGTGTCAAAGTTGTCAAATTTAAAGTCAATGAGAAGGTATTGGTGTGGGATTCAGCTCATGCTGATAGAGGAAGACATTCAAAGTTTCAAAAATTATGGTTAGGTCCTTTTAAGATCGCTTTTTCCCTGGGTGCAAATTCTTACATTCTAAAGGACTTACAAGAGCGATTGTTTTCCTACAACACTAACGGTTCTCACTTAAAAAATTACGTGGAACCAAATTGAGAAGTTTAACGCTGTATGGAATGTTTTTTTTATTATAATAGTTTTTCATTTCTTTTTTTACATTTCTGTCACTTCATTTCTGTTGTTTCATTTCTGTTATGACTTTTCTTTCTTTTTGTTCTTTTGAATTCATTTCTTGTCAAAATAAAATTTTGGATCAATTTTTCCACGACGACGCTTCTGCAAGGTATTGTTAATCAATAAAAATCGAGTTACACAACTGTCATGATATTCCCCTTGAAATTATAATTGAAATTTTTATCTGCTTCCACTGTTGTTTTATGAGATAGTTGGTTTTATCTCTCTTCTGCTTTCCTTTTCTTCATCCATTTCAAGATTCAAAATAGCAAGTTCAGAAATTTTTTCTCCTTGAAGTCAAGAACATTTTTTTAGTTGAATGATTATGCTTACAGGGATAAACCCCCTCATAATTAACACTTTCCATGAGTTATTCCCAAATTCCCAGTCATTTCCCCTTAAATCCGCTCACTTCCCCCTGTTGCATAATCATTTTGATTTATATCTTCTTGATTTGATGTTAATTGGTATGCGAAACTAGATATTTTGAGTTCTTAATCTATTGGAAATAGATTTCCCCATGGAGTCACCAGTTTGTTGACGATTAAAATCGTAACGATGAATTATGCCCGCAAAGTATTGATAAAAGTGTTATTATTTAACTATGCTAATAATATAATACTAGTAGGTGGGACCCCCTTGTAGACTAGAGGCGCAAGGATAGACATACTACATATGTTTTGTTGTTGTTGTGATGTTGCCTACAAAGTCCTAACTTTTTGACGATGTAGTCTTGGTTTCATTTGGTGTGATAATAAGTGGATAATGCATTATTGTGGAATGATTTTAGTAATCATTTGCGACACAAAATAATTTCTATGGGTATGAGGATCATGTTGTTTACTATTTCTATGTTATAACATTGTTACTAATTCTTATGTTGATTACTCAACCACATATATGTAAGGGATACTTAATGGTAGCATGATCAAAACAAAGGGAAATTATGGAAAGTTTCTATATTTCGAAAAAAAGGGAAGAAACTATGTATTTGAGCTATAATAAAAGACTATATGCAAATTTTGAATGAAAAAATTAATGGATACTAGTGTTAGTCCTAGATGTTATGCTATTTGTTTGGTTAATGGACTATGAAAACTTTATTAAAATTGAATGGAGGTGCATATAGAAATGTTGATATGGATTATTGTGTGGAGTTATGGAAAGGGTTAACATATGAAATAGCTCGGATGGCGCACTATGCAATAGATATGGTCTCAGATCTTACGATGGATTGGCATTGATTATGCATTGGTTATATGGTTTGATTTATTAGTGGATGTTATGCTTATTGGGTTGTCTCATACTCGGAATTGAATGGGGCCAAGTGATGGAAGCGACGTACATTTACTGCACGTCACTCCAAACCTTCCCTATCACCCACCACCCTAGCATTATTCCATTGTTCTATTTTTCTCTTTGTTATTTGTGAAGCTCTGCATTTTCAGGTTTTTGGAAGGGAGAGCTCAGCCAACTCATCATTTAAGCATTTTTCCCACATGTATGATTCTTTTCTCTCCATCCATGATGTATTCTCTATTGTATGAACCAAATGGTGGCTCAATGATGCTTTGATTTTGTGTGTTCTTGATATTTTCGATGTGTGTAAATGTGGTGTTATGGATCTCTGTGATGACTATAAAATGTTGGAAATTGCAAGGAAAGAAATGGGTATTATTAAGTTGCGCGTTCATTTTTTGATCGGTCAGTGTAATTTTATGATGGGTCTCTATGGAATAATAAGTGACAATGATGCAATAAGACTCTGGGTTTGATTATTGAGGGTTTTTGTTCTGTGTATCACTATCTATTAACTCGTTTCCCTCTCGGTTTTTGTGGTCATCCTTACCCAGTTGCAGAGAAATTGCCAGCAATTGTGTGTTCTTTTATCTAACCCCGAACTGTTGTTAATAGCTTGTTCCTGACTTCCTTTTTGCTGAAAGCTTGCCAAAATTCCAATCTTGGTCTCCCGAATATTAATGCAGGCATGTGTGTTTAATGGATATCAGATACAAAGGGTTTCTCCACACCACCGCTATCATTCTCGCTGTAATAATGTATGTGGGCTCACTATCAATTGTTTTCGAAAGTTGTTCGACTTTTTTGGTATTGGAAATAGACGTTATATCTCTGTGTTTTTTGAATAACTACCACTGTTAAGTTAACCCTCATCCCTTCTCTACAAGTATTAGAGGCACCTATGTTCACTGGGTTATTTTACTCTTACTGTCTCTTCTCTCCTCGGGTGTTTACTATTGGTTCTGTTGTGGGAATTGGAGTAATAAGTAAGAACCATATGGCTCAATGTTGTGTCTTTTCAAAATGTATTTTGGCCTGTGGTTGATCTAAGTCTTGGAAGACCGCCAACTCTCTGTTTTTTGTTTAAAAATAAAAACAAGCTCTTGTTGCCTCCCTGCATTTGATTTTGACAGAGACCAATTTGGTCTCTGACTTGTCTTTTATCTCCTCGGGTACCTTCTGGGGTTGTCAAGTATTGGAAATCAGTTAAATGGTTATAGAAGTCTTGAAAGACACATGCTCTCTCGTCGAGTCTTTGTCTAGTCCTTCTATGATAAAAAATTTGGAACAAATAAACATGAAAACGATTAGTTGCATACATTCGAGGGTTGTCTTCCTATTACTTATGGTTTCGCTCGCTATGTTTTATCCAACGTGGTATTGATTGCATAAGAAGACACCTGTGTGAATTTTACTCAGCCCGATTAGGGTTCTGGCAAGTTAAAAAGAGGCATGCATGCCAATTTAGTTTTGTTCGATTCATATGTGAGATAGTTATCATCGTACAAACTACCAATTGTTTTAAAAAGAGTTTATATATGAGATCAAGCTCAGGTTTTATGTTTGGGTTGACTATTGTTATCATTTCAATATTTTTTTGAGTGATATGATGAAGACCTGTGTATGATCGGGCATGATTTTAAGTCTTTCCACGTTTTTTCGAAAAGACACTTGTGTACATCAAAATCGGGCATGATTGTTGATTGGAAAACATTGAATGTTTATTGTTTATCATGGTGAATTATTGATTATCAGGGATAGATGTTGAGCATATTGCTGGGCATGTTTGGATTTTTTTTATTTTTTTTATTTTTGTACTAGGGGAATCGACAACTCGCGGTTCTTGTACTCGCGTGACACGGGTTCGATACCCATCCACTACCACTATAACCCCAGGTGCTTCCACGCAGCCCAAAAGAATGGATCACAAGTAAATCGGGGTGAGAATCGACCTTGAGACCTCTTTTTACATATTTCCTGCCATTTACACGACACTTGCCAATCGGTCTACACCCCTGCGGGCAAAAGATGGGGGTTCATATCCCGGTTAAATGCTCCTACAATGCAATTCAACTTAACATGCCCAATCACCAAATCATCACTCCCATTCGAGTGAGAAATGCCTTCGAGAGACTCGAACACGGGTGACATCGTCGTTACAAGAGCGACTTACCAATTCAGCTACTTACCCCACCTTATGTTTGGATTATTTTTAAAGAAGAAGGGATCGACGTTTTAATAAATAGTACTATTGAATGGAAAAAGTTTTTATAAGTTATAGTTGCACACACTGTTATAAATTAAGGAATTCTGGGAAATTTAATTATTGAAACAACAAATGGTTTTGTATACAATTGAGGAATAATGAATGTTGGTGCTTTTTGGATTGATTTTGAACAGAGTTGTGATTGTTAATTTATTTAATTTGTTTTATGAAAAGTATCCATCAAATTCCCTATCATTTTATCACTTTTTCGCTCAATACAAATCCCCTCACAATCCCATTTTCATTTTGCATGCCATGTTCTTAAAATTAAATTAAAAATTTGTATTACAGTGATTAAGAAATAACACAGAGATGGATCACAACTGATCTGATTTGGTTATAGTTGCATAGTTGATTGTTTAATGAATTGTTGAGCAGTAATCATGTTCTTACTCCCTTTCATTTTCTCACTTTTTCGCTCAATACAATCCCCTGCTCATTGACAATTATTGAATGAATTTTATGGATTGGATTGCATGGGTCTGATGTGATTGTTGAGCCAAACTTTGTTTGATATTAAGAGATGTCATGTATTGTTTTTTTAAGAAGCTAGTTGCTAATAAATGTTTCATACAGGATGAGATTCTTCAATACAGGAAGTCATGGCCGAAATAACATGGGAAGAGGGAATTGGAACAGAGGGCCTAGAAGGCCAATATTCTCAATACATTTTGATGCAAATCCTCAAGAGTTAAACCAACTCTTACAAGATGAATTTTTCAATTGGATTGGACAAGGGGTAGTCCAACCTAGACCAGAGATGCCTCCCTTTCAACCCCAAAAAGTCCTTGGTATCCTTGTGCCCCCTCATGTTTCGTTGCAAACTGAAGTCCCCAAGAATGACATATGGAAAGATAATTTTCACCTAGCAGTCTCCCAACATCGTGGTTGGCCAAATTTGTCTCTACTTGCTCCTCCTCCACCTGTTAACCCAAATGTCCAGATTTCACTACACACTCGCCTGTACAGTCCTCCCACACAAGCAAAAGACTCAAAACTGAAGCCCACCACATGCATGACAAAGGAAAAGTTGTTTTTGCCACGTCCTCTCCCTCAAGTGATTCAACCAAATCTATTTCATCCTGCATGCACTTGAAAGATGATTGTTCTCATGTCATCAGTGAGATCAAGCCTCAAGGATCTACACAACCTAAGGCTAATTCAAAGAATTCAAAAGGTGATAGTAGCAACAAAGGGAAAATTGCCTCTGAAAGTGGCAAATACGATTTTTGAGTATGTTTTATTATTTTTTTATTGAGAACAATGGACTGCTGAATTTTTTGGACAACATACTATTTTTGGATATCTGGATATTGTATGTTTGGATATTATTTAAAATATCATTTATATTTAATTTTCAAATTATGAGAATAATTATGGGAGCCACAAGGAGGAATATGTTTGATTGATTGACTAGTGATGTTTATTTTTGTTGAGGAACTAAAGGGAGTCACAAGGGGTCCCACCTACTAGTTATTATTTATTAAAATACCCTTATTATTATTATTATATTAATTCTTCCCCTAAACTAAAAATTAGTTGAGTTTTAGTTAACTTGACTGAAAGAGGTAGTTGGACTACTTCAACTAATTTGGGATGCATAAAGAAAAATGAGAAGGAAGAACAAAGGGAGAATAGAAGGAGAAAGCATACTAAAGTTTGCTCTTGATTTTTATTAAGATAGTTTAGTTTTCATTCATTCTTCAATTCATTAAAAGCCTAATTCGTTTTTATGATAGCAGGTTCCTATTGTAGACAACAAGATTCAAAGATGAATTACATCATTCATACACTTGTTTTCATAGGTGTTGATCTATTTTTGATAGTCTGTGTATACTTGTCTTTTTATGAATTAAATTTCATGACGGATAAAGGATATTGTGCAGAGTCAAGTGGGAAATAATTTGTGGCAAGTTGATCCAAATTTTAAAGTTCAGTTTTTTACTTCCTATAAGAGTCCTTTTGTATGGTTTTCACTGGGGATATCTAAGTTTTACTTTGGTCCAAACTCCCACAGGGAGTTTTGTAAAGAGAACAATTATTTTGATTTCTTGGAATGAAATAAGTGATTGCTATTCTGTCTCATCTGTGTTAATATGTGACTTGGTATTTTTTCTTTTGTCTCCACATTTACTTTTTCATTCGTTATATTCGGAAAATTATATAAAATGTTGAATTTTACAACAATATTTTATTTAAAAAAATTAGTCTAAACCCTTGTAACTAATACTTGGGGATTGGGAAACATTTTTTGAGGCTATAAACATAGGGCGATATTTTTGTCTATCTTTCCTTAGCCAAGCAAGATCTGAAAATTCTTGAGTAAGATCATTTCGTATCTTTTCCTTAACAAAAGTTAATTCTAATTTTCCTTTGTTGAAATTAGATGTGAAATTTGATTTGTCAATGTATAATGGAGATCTTAATGCAAATAAATTGGATAATTGGATCAAACAAATTGAAGTATATTGCAGGGTTCAAAGAATTGTGGAAAAAGATGCAAATTTCCAATTAGCTACTCTCGGACTGGGAGGAACAACATTGATCTAGTGGGAGAGTGAGACTCAAGAGGATCTTATTAAGAAAGGTAAAATGATATATTTTTGGTATGATTCACAACTACATTAAAGAATTAATTTTATCCTTTAGGGTATATGCAATAAGAAATAATGGATTGGCATAATCTAAGGTAAAATAGAGGACAAAATGTAAAAGATTATACTCAAGAGTTTAGAAAGAGGGAATTAACACTAGGTATTCCTCTCTATACACAAGAAACTCTTTTGAAGTATATTGGTGGGTTGCATAGTTATTTCAGACATACTATTATTATGTTTAACCCAACTAATATTGATGAAGTTTGTGTCTAAGACACTCATATTGAGTCAAGAGGAAAGAATGTCCATGAAAACTTCTCAAAGAAATCAGTTCATCTAGTTGCAAGGGAAAAAAGGAAAGGGTAAGAAAAAAAGAAAAATAATAGTGAAAAAACAAGATGAGAAGCCTTCATGTTCACATTACAAAAATGAAGGACATAATGATGCCAAGAGTTGGAAAATTCATCCAGAACTGAGACAAAAGAGGTTTGGAAATAACAAGGATAATAAGAAGACCACTGCTACAATCCAACAAGATCTTGGATCAGATTTAGGTGATGAAACCAAGATCATGGCCATGAGAATACAAGGTACATATTCATATTCTAGTTCTAGTTCTAATACTCATTCTTTAAAATATGAAACTATGCATGATGAAATGAAAAAAAAGCGAGTTCTTCCATATTAGGTCCATCTCGAAACATACAAATATCGATACACTCTTTGATAGTGGTTTGCAAGATAATGTCATTTATGAAGAAATTGTTAATACACTTGGACTTGAAACTAAGCCTCATACAAAACCATATAATTTAATATGGGTATGTGAAGATGCTAAATTATAGGTATTCAAACAATGTAAGTTCATATTTGCAATCACCTTTAAGTTCATTGATGAGGTAGAATTAGATGTGGTACCACTTGATATTTGTGGAATTTTTTTTGGAAGTCATTATTTGTATGAAAAGAAATATATCTTTTACTGGGAGGGGAACAAGTATCATATTACAAAGGATGGGATTGAGTATATCGTAAGATCCCATCTTGAGAATACTAAAGTGTCTGTTGTTTCTACAGGACAAATGAAAAGGATTGTAAATGCACGAAAAAAAAGTGTACTTGTGATTGTAAAAGCTAAGGATGATGATAAATCCATAGCTTTAAAAGGGTGTGATCCTAAACATAAAGATGAATTATTTAAGATTATTTATAACTATGATGAAGTTTTTTAGGAACCACACATATTATCTCCAAAGATAAAGATACAACATGATATCTAGTTGCAACAATATGCATCTCTTCTTAACATTGGCATGTATAGGTTATATTTGTTTGAGAATGAAGAAATAAAGAAGTAAGTTCAAGAGTTGCTTGAAAAATGAGTCATCTAACCAAGTACTTCTCTATGTGGATTTCCCATTGATTTGGTACCAAAGAAATACATGGAGAATGTGTGTGGATTTCCGAGCATTGAACAAAATTATGGTGAAGAATCATTGCCCTCTTCCTTGTATTTATGATTTGTTGGATCAATTGAAAAATGAAACTTATTTCAGTAAGTTAGACTTAAGAAGTGGTTATCATCAAATAAGAATTTTTGAAGATGATATTTGAAAAATTGATTTCAAAACAAAACAAGGTTTATTTGAATGGATGATTATTCCCTTTAGGATTTGTTATACTTTGTTTACTTTCATGCGGGTTATGAATGATGTATTTAGGCCATTCATAGATGATTTTGTAATAGTCTACTTAGATGATATACTGATTCTTAGAAAAAGTTGGGAAGATCATGTAAAACATGTTAGGAAAGTCTTAGATGTTTTGAAAAAGGATAAATTGTACTTAAATATGTCAAAATATGAAATTGGGAAAACATGTTTAGTTTATTTGGGCTATATTGCAGGGGGTGGTGAATTAACCTAAGCCTAATAATGTAACATAATTTAGGATCTTCTGGGTGCAATTCAATACTAGAGGAAGTTCATTGATAACTTTTCTTTTATTGCATCTCCATTACATGCTTTGACAAGTACCGAGCAATTCTTTCAATGGGGAGGAAAACAACTAAAAACCTTTGATACTTTGAAAGAAAATATCATTACAACCCCAATTCTTGCACTACCAAATTTATAGCATCCATTTTAGATTGAAACCAATGCAAATAATTATACCATGGGAGAAGTGTTAATAAAAAGGAGGAAACCAATTTGTTACCATTCTAAGACCTTCACTAGTGTGGTAAGAAATTATCCTACTTATGAAAAAGAATTGTATGCTTTGGTTTAGAGTGTGAAGAAGTGGAAACACTATTTGATGGGAAAATAGACAATCATCCATCCAGATCATTAACCTTTGCAATATTTTCAATCACAAACCAAGCTACAATAGTCACATCATTTTCAGAGGATGGGATTCTTGCAACAATAACATAGTTACCAACTTAACGAGAACTCTACAGAGTTCTCGTTTTTTAGGGGGTCAAGTTTTCTACCTCGTTTTTAAAAATGATGCTACCAGTAGAACCCCCCTCCCTTTTTAGGTGGTTTTTTGATATTTTAAATTTTCTGATACATAATGTTTCCATTTTTTTTTTTTTGAAATGTTTGTTTTTTCATCTATTTTCATTTTTTTTTCAAGAGTGGTTTTAATAATTTTCCATGCTTCTTTCAATCTTAAAAATATTTTTTACCATTTACATTTTTGAAAATACATTTTTCCGTCTCCTTAATTAATTTATGATTCCATTCTTTTTTAAATATAGTGGAAAATATCATTTTCAACACGTTTTTTACCTTTACTTTAATACATAGAAAATCATTGTAATTAAATAACACTATTTTTAAATATTTAGCAAAAATCATTAATTGAATTTTTTTTTGAAAATTAAAAACTAAAAAATATTAAGAAAAATAAAAGAATTGAAATTAAAAAAGAAAGAAAAGAAAATTAAAAAGAAAATTTATATAATTACAAAATCAAAGAAAAACTTTAAAACTATAAAAAAAACTAGAGTGGAAAAAAAACAAAAATATATATAATATAAACAAAGTTAAAATGAGAAAAAAACAAAAAAAACAAAATGGTAGACAAAACAATTATGGTCCAAAAACTTTAAAAAGTTAAAAAAAAACAATAATTAATATGATGATGATGATGATTAACGTCCACTAAGACCTAATTGGTCTATCAGACCTTAAGAGGGTAAGTGATTACTTGTGATTCTTTAGAATTTTGTTTATGTGCTCGAAAAGCATTAAGAGAAGGTTTCCAAGATCACCATACTTTTGTTGAGTTAAGAGGT
>SNQJ01S0009600.1:246353-270176 GCA_010110895.2 Picea sitchensis | reverse complement strand
TTTGAATATATATTTTTAAATGTATTTTTTCATGGCATTATGTATTATGTTGTGTTTGGAGTGATAAACTAAGATTTAAAAAGTAAGCATTTAAGGGTTTGTTTGATGATTTTTTTTGCAGTAACGATGCTTTCGATTACCACTTTAAAAAATGTGTCATTTTAATACCCGAAATTTAAAATGGATGCTACTAGTAGTAGTACTTTTCAATTTGATGGTTGATTTTGAGTTTTGGGTTTTAATGGTACTGACTCCTAAAAATACGATTTTAAAATATCTATAAATTTAATGTTTAAAAAAAAACATTTTGCTTTATGTAACATCATTTTTATTTATTCAGTTGTCGATTTGAAGGTTTTTCTGAGCTACTTATGAGTTTTGAAGACTATGTTTGAAAAATGTTGTAATTTTGACCATGTTTGAAAAAATGGTGCTACATGTTGTAGCGCAAGTTGTAGGTTGAGAAAAACCCGACCCAACCACAGAACAAGTGCTACAACTTGGGAATCCTAAACCCAATGTCACCTCGATGTAGGTCCCTCACTTCAAGGGTGACTAGGTCACTCTAGGGAGGCGATCTCGGTGACCCTAGGGGGATTGAGATGGATATGAATATGGATGGAAATGAATCCCTATAGTTCAAGTCTAAGTGGAGTGAAAGGTATAAAGAGATGCCTTGCAAGTCAAGAAATTGTTTCCCCACAGGTATAACACTTCTTTGTATGATTGTACCTGCCCGAGACACAAGAAAAGAGACTTTGCAATAATATATGTTAGGTGGATCAGCATTTAAGCTTCTTGTACCTAATGTTTGGCAATAGATAGCAATATGTATCAGCAAGAAAACGGTACTATAATCTACTCAATAAATGTGAAAGATCAAGTAGAAAATGCAAGAGAAAAACTAGTAAATGACTAGCTAAACTCGAGATGAAAAAACCAATACTCTTATCATAAAACATAAGATTGTTGTAAACACTTGTCTGCAGCAAATTATATCAGTCTTATGGCTGTAACATTCAATGTATTACATCAAGAAAATGAGCCACTAAAATCTCCTCAAACTTTGTCAAAAAGTGTGCTAGGACAAGGAGAGTAAGTGTGCAAACTTTGAGCAAAAACCAATGGTTGATAAGAGAGTTATTAAAGCAAGTAAGTTAGGGTTTCTACAACCCTAATTTCTGAAGATGAAATTTTGTAACAACAAAAATAAGTATCCCCTAGATGGGGATGCCCTAGTGGTTGTGAGGTGCCCAAGGCATAAGGAAAACAATCCACTTTGCAAGAAGTAAAAACGACCGAAAATCATGTTTCCCAATGAAATATTTTATTTCTCCAATGCAACAAATCAATGACTAGTGCCTTTACTATTGGGTTAATGGAGTCACAAGGAGCTTATATAACCTACCTCCTTAGGGGTGTAATCCCTTTTACTCCCCAAGGAAAGTTTCTCTAATCTAGGGTTTAAGCTAAGAGGGTGTATGCCCTTATACTTCTCTTAGCAAACCCTTAATCAATGAGATGAAGCAAATAAAATGATGAAGGATATGGTGGGGGTGTATGCCCTTATACTTCCCACCTAGATCCTAGCATAACAATACTTGAATTGAATAAAATGATAGCAAGAGAGTAAAAACCATACCAAGATCAAGAGAAATGCTAAGACAATTCGCCACAGGAGCTAGAAAGCATCATCCAAAGCTAGCACTAGGCCTTCCTCCATCAACCATTCATAAAATATCCTTAAAAAAAGTGACCAAGATCTAAAAACGCCAAGGGGGATGAAAATTTCAGACCAACCCTCTCACAAGAGGGAGAATTATGTTTAAAATGAGATCTTATGATCTCTATTTATACAAAATTTAGCTAACATAGCTTGTCCACAAATTAAGGAGTAAAACAAAATATTAGGCGTCAAAATCCCTAATCTTTCCCCCTTAACAAACTAATATTAAACAATTCAATGAAAATTTCATCCTTTGCACAAATTAAACCTTAATTTAGGAGGACGTCACCCCTTTAGGGGATGTTTTCCACTTTGAGGAAGACGTTGGTGTTGGAGAAACATGGATGGGCCTCCAAAGGCCACATGTCAAGAATCTAGGCACTCATACATGGTGAATACCCTTCTCCTCCTCAAACATCCATCTGTAAATGAGTGGCACCTCACCATGAAGCCCTAACCCCCTAGGTGACGTCATGTCTCTAGAAGTGACATTTTGCCTCTCCTAGGAAGAATGTTTGGCATGTGGGTGCTAGGCTATGTTTTCCAAGTCATATTTGACACCTTCCAAGTTTGATATCTCTCATATGGCATGCGGTCGTTTAACATCCAACCTTTGGGATTTTAGCCCCATGGAAGCCCAAGCTAGGATTGTTCTTCCAAAATTGTCCACCAACTAGGTCCTGCAAAGACAAGTGAACATGCCCTCCAAGGATCTCAATTCATAACATCATAACAAGTTAATCTAATCAATAAATAATCCATCCAAGCATGTGCATCAAATATCACCATATCAAACAATTAACAACTCAAAGACACTATGCGACTTTTCAAGCTTAAGTATGGGAGGGTTGATGAGGTGTCCTATTGGGTAGGTCTTGCCCTAGGTCAAGGAGAGCTTCCAAGAGGTCCCTCTCTAATCCATGTAAATTGTATGAGGTGGATGGGATCAAGACTCAATGGTCATAGGGATCATGGCATACTAGGGGTCGTAATGTCTCATTCATGGGTGCCTTTATAGAGGGTGTATGGTAACTTCGTCCACAATGCACGTTTTCCAAGACCATCATTTGCCTTTTATCTTTCTTTCTTTATATTTTCTTTCATAATAGCATAAGGAGAGATTGAAGGTCACTTCCCTTGCATGGTGGTCAGGTGGTGGAAATGTCACCCACAAATACCTGATGGAAATGAGAAGGTTGGCTTGTGATGAGACCCCATTTCTCTCAACCATGCAACTGAGAGTCATTGCCTTGGTTTGGTGACTAGATGATGATAATGGCATACCACTAGATATCCATGGACGTGATAGGTCGGCTCATGATGAGACCTCCTATCCTTCAAATAACCTTTTAAGCATTTATTTATTATATTGTGGGTCCCCTTTTATTTAAAGATAAGCGTTTCATTGCTTTCTTGGGTGATCCCTGGGTGAAGCATCTGGAAGGATTATACAAGGATTTTATCTTTTACCCAACATCGACCCCTCTGGGACTTTAGCCCCTTCTTCCCATAGAATGAGGGACAACCTCTTCTTATTTCAATACACCCTAAAATCCTAAGAGATAAGGAAATGGAGGGGGATAACAATGGAAAATGGTAAGTATGGTCGGGAATGGTATGATGGCTCATCAAGGGAGTTCCCAATAGCAAACCCATTCCCAAGGAAAACTACTTACTAGGGCACAATTTCAACCACCAAGGCGAAGCAGGGAAAAAGGAATAATGTCCAAGCACATATCATGAAATCTAGAGAAATCTAAGATACAACATAATCAAATGCCTTAAATATTGAAATTATGCTCACCATAATACTGACTTGTACCTCATGGAGCAAGGACCACTTCCTTCTGGAAGCCAACTAGTGTGGTGGATGCCATTTGTAAACTTGTCACCATATGTGGTGGTGAATGGGTTTTCCATCTATGCAAAGGGTACTGTTGGTCTTGTAGTCTCTCGGCACTCCATATTTGCAACCTAAGGGCCTCAAGAAATCATCTACTTAGTTATCTGGAAAATGGGGATAACATCTAGCTCCTACTTGGAGACATGTGCTCGTCGTAGAGTGCATGAGAACCACAACTTCTCTTGGTAGACAGGTGCCTACTTACATTGGGCCTTGGGGCCCTGAAGACCATGTGTTGGATAATGTCAGGTGAAGTCATACAACCAATGCAACCATTTGATCATCTCATCAAAGTATCCCCTCCCATGCTTAATCATATAATACAACAAGGATAAGTCAAGCAAAAAATAATCATGAGTATAAACACTCATATAATCGATCGTGTAATAAAACTCATGAAGATTGGTGGGAGGGGGGGAATCTTGCTGGGGAGAGAAACCATCATCCTGATCATCCAACCTAAAAGTGTAGCCACAATAATAATCAATCCATCTTTGAAGGGGGCTACTATACATAGACGACATCTCGTCTTCATCTTCACTTAGAAGATCATTGCTCTCTGAAGGCTGATAAAGGACAAGAGATCCAAAGAAAACCCTATGATTTCCCAAACAAGAGGAAACGGGGTAAGGCACATCCTTAGATAAAAACTCCTCCATCGGACTCAGGAAACATCTATTCTTTGTCTGCAAATCCTTGCCCAAAGTATCAACATGAAATTATTTCCATTTGGTAGTATGGATCTTAGATTTTTTTGGGCGGGCCACGACCTAGAATCTATCAAAATATGAGTATGGTGGTTGAAAATCATCTTGAAAATGTTGTGTCAGGTCATTCTTGAATGGATGGAACAAATATGAAACCATATCATTGGGTTGGCAAATATATGGACCATCTGGCTTCTAAAGAAATTCTTTCTGTATCCTTTATCTGAGATGTGCCTTCAATGTCATAGATAGGATCTCCATAAAAAATGAAACAATCCAAACCCCATCTACATCTCCCAATATGTATGAAATCTTCAATGTGATCGTCACTGTATCCGAGGGTTGTTCCATGATTTCATTTGCATCATAGAAGTTGATTATTTCTTCACAAGACTGGATGAAAGGGATAGTATAGGAGAATGTCTCGTTCAGGATTTATGCAAGAGAAACTTCATTGATATCATTTTGGAAATTTCTTTATTTCCACATTCATGGAACAAAGCATCATCAAAGATCTCAAAAGGAGTATAACTCATCATGGTATATTCTTGATGTGCAGGAGGAGAAAAGGTATGGATGTGCTCGTCAAGTGGAAGACCAAATACTTCATCTTCATCACATGTCTCATCCGAATCTTCTTCATTGTGATCTTATTCAAGATTTTCTTCATATATGGTCTCATCATCGATCAGAAAACCTTCTTGACAAAGAGTGTGTTTGAGCCCTTAGAAAGCATATTGAAAACTTTGAGTAGTTGGTCGATGTTGCTTGAGAAATTCTTCAACGAGCTTTGTAGAAGAAGGGATACTATTTGGATCACATGAGTGTGCAAACCAATCCTTTTGACTTGATCCCAGTGAAGACACATAAATTTTCATCAACACATCTTCATGTAGCACATTTAAGCTCGATGCATACTTCATATAATTCATGACATGGATGACTACTAGGGCTTGATCACCGTCAAATTTGGGGAAACTTTCTCTCCATTCTATTGGACAATAATTTGGATAGCCAGGGACATTCTAAACATCAAGAGAAGGATACACATTATGGAATTCCCATGGTAAGTTTCGTGAGGCCATGGTTCCATCACTTAGGGTAATACCTTAATGGAGTCACAGATGAGCTCAAGGATTATCAAGGGATGAAAGGGGAAAAAGGGAAAAGTGGGTTCTGGGAAGGTGGATTCGTCAGATGAGATTCAAGATGAGATCATCAAGAAAAAAGGAAAGGAAATATCCCTTGGGTGGAGTTGCCAGGAAAGCTAAGGGAAAGGATTTGGGATATCTTACCAAAATGTTGTTAGGGTACGAAAAAGATTCAAATTCTTCCATGGAAATGACACCAAAATTTTATAGCGCAAGTTGTAGGTTGAGAAAATCTCGACCCAACCACAGAACAAGTGCTACAACTTGGGAATCCTAAACCCAATGTCACCACGATGTAGGTCCCACACTTCAAGGGTGACTATGCCACTCTAGGGAGGCGATCTCAGTGACCCTAGGGGGATTGAGGGATTGAGATGGAGATAAATATGAATGGAAATGAAGCCCCTATAGGTCAATTACAAGTGGAGTGAAAGGTGGAAAGATATGCCTTGCAAGTCAAGAAATTGTTTCCCCACATGTATAACACTTCTTCAGATGATTGTACTTGCCCGAGACAAAATAAAAGACACTTTGCAATAGTATCTGTTAGTTGGATCAGGAAGTTAAGCTTGATGTCCCTAATTTGCAGAAATATATAACAGTATATATCAGCAAGAAAAATGTATTATAAGCTTCTCAATAAATGCTAAAGATCAAGTAGAAAATGCAAGAGAAAAAATAGTAAATGACTACCTAAACTAAAGATGAAAAAACCAATACTCTTAGCATAAACGATAAGGCTATTGTAAACACTTGTCTGCAAAAAATTGTATCAGCCTTATGGCTGTAAAATTAAATGTATTACAAAAAGAAAATAAGCCACTTAAATGTCCTCAAAATTTTCCAAAAATTGCGTTAGGACAAGGAGAGTAAGTGTGCAAACTTTGAGCAAAAACCAATGGTGGATAAGAGAGTTATTAAGGCAAGTAAGTTAGGGTTTTTGAAGCCCTAATGGATGAAAATGCAATTTTGTAACAAAAGAAATGAGTATCCCCTAGATGGGGATTCCCTAGTGGCTGTGAGGTTCCCAAGGCACAAGGAAAACAATCCACTTTGCAAGAAGTAAAAATGACAGAAAATCATGTTTCCCAATGCAATATTTTATTTCTCCGATGCAACAAATCAATTAATAGTGGCTTTAATATTGGTTTAATGGAGTCAAACGTATCTTAGAGAACCTACCTCCTTGGGGGTGTAAGCCCTTTTACTCCCCAAGGAAAGTTTCTCTAAGCTAGGGTTTAAACTAAGAGGGTGTATGCCCTTATACTTCTCTTAGCAAAACCTTAATCAATGAGATGAAGAAAATAAAATGATGAAGGATATGGTGGGGGTGTATTCCCTTATACTTCCCACCTAGATACTAGCATAAAAATACTTGAATTGAATAAAATGATAGCAAGAGAGTAAAAACCATACCAAGATCAAGAAAAATGCTAAGATAATTCACCACAAGAGCTAGAAAGCATCATCCAAAGCTAGCGCTAGGCCTTCCTCCATCAACCATTCTTAAAATATCGTTAAACAAAGTGCACAAGAGATAAAAGATACAAGGGGGGTGAAAATTTCAGACCAAGCCTCTCACAAGAGGGAGAGTTATGTTTAAAATGAGATCTTATGATCTCTATTTATAAAAAAATTAGCTAGCATAGTTTGTCCACGAATTAAGGAGTAAAACACAAGATTAGGGGTCAACAGTCCTAATCTTTCCCCCTTAAAAAAATAATATTAAACAATTCACTTAAAAGTTCATCTTTTGCACAAATTAAACCCTAATTTAGGAGGATGTCACCTCTTTAGGGGACGTTTTTCCACTTTGAGGAAGTCGTTGTTGTTGGAGAAGCATGGATGGGCCTCCAAATTCCATGTGTCAAGAATATAGGAACTCTTACATGGTAAAGACCCTTCTCCTCATCAAACGTCCATGTGTAAATGCGTGGCACCTCACCACCAAGCCCTAACCCCCCTAGGTGATGTCATGTCTCTAGAAGTGATGTTTTTCCTCTCCTAGGAAATGTTTTTTGCATGTGGGGGATAGGCTATGTTGTCCAAGTCATATTTGATTCCTTCCAAGTTTGATATCTCTCATTCGACAAGCGGGCCCCTGGCATCCAACCTGTGGGCGTGTAGCATCATGCAAGCCCAAGCTAGGCTTGTTCTCCCAAAATTGTCCACCATCTAGGTCCTGTAAAGAAAAATGAACACGCCCTCCAAGGATATCAAGTCATAACATCATGATAAGTTAATCCAATTAATAAATAATTCATCCAAGCATGTGCATCAAAGATCACGATATCAAACAATTAACAGCTCAAAGACACTATGTGACTTGCCAAGCTTAAATATGGGAGGGTTGACGAGGTGTCCTATTGTGTAGGTCTTGCCCTAGGTCAAGGAGAGATTCCAAGAGGTCCCTCTTTAATCCATGTAAAGTGTATGAGGTGTATGCGATCAAGAATAAATGGGCATAGGGATCATGACATACTAGGGGTCGTAATGTCTCATTCATGGGTGCCTTTATTGAGGGTGTGTAGTACCTTCATCTGCAATGCAATTTTTCCAAGCCCATCATTTTCCTTTTATCTTTCTTTCTTTATATTTTGTTTCATAATATAATAAGGAGATATTGAAGGTAACTACCCTGGCGTGATGACCAGGTGGTGGAAATGTCACCCACAAATACCTAATGGAAATGAGAAGGTTGGATCGTGATGAAACCCCCTTTCTCTCAACCATGCAATTGAGAGTCATTTCCTTGGTTTGGTGATCAGATGGTGACAATGTCATACTACTAGATTGATCCAAAATCGGATCCAGGAGCCTGACAGGGCTAAAAAAGGCTCAAAAATGAAAGTGCTCAGAATTTGACGAAACCAATGTCATTGTGTCCGTCTCGTTCTCTCGATTTCAGCCATATATTTACTTTGTCAAAACAGACTCCAGATGTGAAAAATATCGCATGACAATCCGATTCTTCTATGGCAAAAGTCAATGGTCAACTAGCAAATGAATAAGTGCCACATGGCCCAGACATGGGCAGCCAGATGGCACTTCACTACTGATTGGAATGTAAAAACATATTTGGGGGTCCATGGGATTTGAACCTCTGACCCATGGCTAGCTCCAAGTCTTTGGAAAAGTTCAAATACCAACCTGCCAAAGTCAAATTGGTGAAAAAAACCCACTTTTCTATAGTTTTGGGTTCAAATATCCAGAGGAGGGCGCAAGGGGGCTAGGTCTAAGCCCCAACAAGAGGTTTCATGACAGGTGCGCACCCAAGGGCTAATTCTGGGCACGCCCAAGTGGCAGATTAGCCCAGATCACATGAATGGTGCCCCAAAATCAGGAGCTATAGTTAAGGGGGTTGGCGCCTAAGCAGTTGGAGCGCTGGAACTTGGCCATGTGGCCCCATACGACCTGGTAAAGGGGGAACGTGCCCTGTTAGAAGGGACTACTTTGTATTTTGGGTTAAAAGTGGGGTTTTAACATTACAGAGTGGATTTTGACTGATATTATGCCCAGAAAATGGAGATTTTGGCCATTTTTGGGAGATATTGGGCTCTTTTTGAGCCCAGATTTTGGGAGGAAGTTGGAGATGGATAACCAACTTCGGATCTATAAAAACCAGGCCTGTTTGAGGCCATGGAAGACATTCATATCAGAGTTATGTTGAATCAAAGCCAAGCCAAAACCATTTTTATGCAGGGAAGCTGTTGAGGAGCAGACACTTGCGGACCATTTCTGGGAGCTACACTTAGTCTTTTTCAGTGCTGTCAGTTGTGTTGGATTTCTGAGGTCAAGAAGAACATAGTGAGACCAGTATGAGATCCATTTTATGTACTTTTTCTGTAATGTATAAGCATTGAATAATTAATAAAGAATCCTCCCCCACTGAGACATAGGCCCGGAGACGTAGGCAATTTTGTGTCGAACTCCATTATCAATTCTCTTGTGATGGTTTGCTGTCCTTATTTCTTCAGTTCATATCTATATATTTTCTTTTGGATGCTATGTTTCCTCATTAAATTCATCCTCTTTCATTCATCTTCTTAAATTGTTAATTAACGCATGCAATTAATAACTCAACCACAATCATTAAAAGATCTTTTTTCAGATCAAGTGGTATCAGAGCTAGTTGAGGTAGGCAATTTTGTGCCAAACTCTGTTATCAATTCTCTTGCGATGGTTTTTTGTTCTTATTGCTTTAGTTCAGATCTGTATATTGTCTTTTGGCTGCTATGTTTCCTCATTAAATTCATCCTCTTTCATTCAACTTCTTAAATGGTTAATTAACGCATGCAATTAATAACTCGTGATGAAACCCCCTTTCTCTCAACCATGCAATTGAGAGTCATTTCCTTGGTTTGGTGATCAGATGATGACAATTTCATACTACTAGATATCCATGGACGTGATAGGTCGGCTCGGGATGAGACCTCATATCCTTCAACTAACCTTTCAAGCATTTCATTATTATATTGTGGGTCCCCTTTTATTCAAAGATAAGTGTTTCATTGCTTTCTTGGGTGATCTCTGGGTGAAGAATCCAGAAGGATTATATAAGGATTTTATATTTTACCCAACAACAACCCCTCTGGGCCTTTAGCCCCTTCTTCCCATAGAATGAGGGACAACCCCTTCTTGGGTCAATACACCCTAAAATCCCAAGAGATAAGTAAATGGAGGGGGATAATGCTGGAAAATGGTAAGTATGGCCGAGAATGGTATGATGGCTCATCAAGGTAGTTCCCAGTAGCAAACCCATTCCCCAAAAAAACCACTTACTAGGGCACAATCTCAACCACCAAGGTGAAGCAGGGAAAAAGGCATAATGTCCAAGCACATATCATGAAATGTAGAGAAATCTAAGATACAACATAATCAAGTGGATTAGATATTGAAATGATGCTCACCATAATACTGACTTGTACCTCATGGAACAAGGCCCATTGCCTTTCGGAAGCCAACTAGTGTGGTGGATTCCATCTATAAATCTGTGACCAACTAGTGTGGTGGATTCCATCTATAAATCTGTGACCATCTGTGGTGGTGAGTGGGTTTTCCATATGTGTAAAGGGTACTATTGGTCATGTAGTCTCTCAACACTCCATATATGAAACCTGAGGGCCTCGAGACATCATCTCCTCAGTTATCCACAAAATGGGGATAACACTACCGACAACACCACTTTTTTATTTGGGGGTTGATTTTTATGTTTGTTTTTGCAAAAATATGGGTTTTTGGGCCAGAGTTTTCGTTTTGAGGTCAATGTTCTTGTTAAGTCAGTAACTTTCTTCAATTCCATTTGGTCATCAGGTATAAGAAATGTATACAAAACAAAGTTGTTGATATGTTATCAAGATATTTTGTTAATGCATCCATTATTTTACAATATAGTTCAGTATCTCATGAAATTTATATTGAACTATATGATAGAGATGAATATTTTAAGGATGTACATGAAACTTTAATCCATGGTGCTAAAGTGGAATACTTATATTATCATGTACATGAAAATTTGATATATCATCTTGGTAAATTATGTATTCCACGAGATGAAAGAGTACATATAATCAAAGAAGCTCATACTTCTCTTATATCCGGTCATTTTTGTGTAGGCAAAACAATATCTCAATTACAACACTATTGATATTGACCTCAGATGTATGAAATATGTCCAAATATGTAAAAGGATGTGTCATGTGCGCCACTAGAAAACCAAGTAACAAAAAATTGGGTTTCTATATGCCACTTCATGTACCTTCTCATCCATTGGAAAGTGTGTCTATGGATTTTGTAGGCGGTCTACCTATTTCCAATAAAGATAATGATTATTTGTATGTTGTTGTGGACAAATTTATCAAAATGTGTGTTTTTATTCCTTGTAAGAAACAAGTGTCGTGAGAAAATACTACACATTTGTTCTTCTAGCATGTTTGGGTTCATTCTGATTTTCCCACATCCATTGTATTTGATCAAGAATTTGACTTTCTTGGGGAATGTTGTTCAACATTGTGGGAATTAATGGACACTAAGCTTAAGAAGAGCACTTCCTTCCATTCATACTGATTGAAAAATGGAAGTGATCAATAGGAGAGTGGTACACTTACTCTAGGGATATTGTAGCAAACATCCTAATCTTTGGGATGAAAAATTGTATTATGTATATCATGCCATGCATTCTTCTACATAAAGGAATCCTTGAGACATTCTTTGGATATTTACCTAAGTCTCCTTTGGAATTCAGTCGTGGGAAAGATTTAGTGGAAGATAGACATAATGATGCAGACAAAGCCAAGAAGTTCATCCAAAAGATTCAATTGGTTCACCAAGCTGTACAAGAACAATTGGAAAAGAGCCAAGCCAAGTATAAGGCTAGACATGACAAGCATTGGGTTGATCATCACTTCCAATTTGGTGATGAAGTTTGGATATACATTAGAAAAGAAAACCTTAAAGGTGAAGGTAAAAATCTCAATCCAATCAGGTATGGTCCATTCAAAATCTTGGAAAATATTAGTGAAAAGAGAATGATTTAGCCACTATACCACAAACCTTGGAAACATTACAAAAGGGAGAATGTTTTATTTGAAGAATGCATAAGCTCCTTTATTTAAAGAAAAAGGCAAGTTTGTGTTCATTTATTGCAGGAAGAATTCATTGAAGGTTAGGAGCCTTGTGCTATTTTCTTCCTAGAGAACACCAACGAATCTTTTTGCATATAAAAGGCCATTATTTGATGTAAAGATATGTAATGGTGTACTTTGAATCATTTTTAATGGATCGATTCATCTTTTGAAGTGGACCCACAGACGTAGCCTAGAGAGTGAACTTCATTATCAATTTGTTGAGTATTGTCTATGATTATTTATGTTCTATTCTCAATTTTAGTTCTTTAAAATGCCAATTTTAATTTATTAAATAATTTTTTAATAAAATTGTGGGAAAAATGAGAAGCTTTGTATAAGAATTCAAACTAGTATAATAAAGTATTTTAGCACTAATTTTGTATCAACATCTATTTACATTTAAAACATAGTATATTTGATTGGTATTTTTTATTTTGCTAGAAGTATTTGAAGAGTTATAATATCATACACCAACGCTAATGTAAAACTTTCAAACCTAGGTGCCAAGGATGCATTATAACTTTTTGATAAAGGTATATTCTTGCATCATTTTAACTCTACATAACAAACTTTTGTTCCTTTTGTTTGTATGTTGATATTAAATTCATAATTACAAGTCTGGAACTCTTCCTGGAAATTCATATTTAATATGTGCTTAAAGGAAATCCGTTTCTACACACAAAGTAGTACTAGTTGGAAATACCCCTAAAGTTTTCCATCAAAACTTGTGAGTAGTTTACCACATAAAAATGCTATCAAATGGTTTGAAATATGAATCATGTTGCAACAACATTTTTTTGAAGTTCATGTGTTAAATAGTCCTTGTCAAACTCTAGTTTGAAAGGAATCATAGGATTTCTCCGCCTTGAATATCGTTACTATAGTGTTAAGATAAATCACATAGGGTGATGAGATGTTTATGTAGAGACCTTTATTATCATAAGTAGTTTGGCTTTTTCATAAAGAATTTTTAGCACATCTTATTTATCATTTTCATAAATAATTTTCAACTCCGTTAAATAGATTATTACCTTCATATGAATGCAGACAGATATAGAATAAGCAAACTTTCTACTAAATGGGCACCCATAGCTCATAGAACATAAATCTTGTATAGGGAATCCCCCTATATCTATGGTTGGTATCCATCCCTTAAGTGAGAAGAGTGAATCTTAGGTGACAATGGTAGATCTCTCAAGTTATATTTATTTGTCATTAGTGAATACCTTACCTTGCACCCCTCAGTGACAAATCGAGTGTTAACAAGGGGAGAATGAAGAATAACATTTTCACTACCCACTCAAAAAGCAAGTGGTAACAAGGGGAGAATGAAGAATACCATTTTCACTACCCACTCAAAAAGCATCAAAGAATTCTATGATATACCCTGGAACATATATTTTCCCTCAACATTATTTGATTTTTCTCTTCTTTCATATCATTAGATATTAGATATTGTTTTCTTAGATATGGAATGTAGTTGTGATTTTCTTTTTCTATGTGGTGTGTATATTAATATGTTAATGTGATGACATACCTTGTATTTAATTGAGATCCTTTTATTTTGTTATTGTAGGAATTATGAAAGAACAAAAGTAATGAAAGAAATGAAGTATGATCATCTCTAAAATAAATTTAGAAACTAGGAAGTTTGATCGGGGATCTCATATTTATAAGAGTTGTAATCAAGCAATACTTATACAATGTGGCATATTTCACAGTATTTCGTATTTCGTGTAACTGCAATTTATGTAGCTTAAAGATTTTATCCAGCATAACCAAAAGTATGATCTATTGGAAATACTAATTTACTTTTCATTCTCCTATAATTTATAAGCATGTCCAAAAATATGGTTTAGTGAAAATCCTCCTTTGCATTCCATTCTCCTTAAAAAAGGGTTATCATCTAGTTAAAATACTTTACAAGAGTATCCAAAAGTATGATCTATTGAAAATGCTAATTTACTTTGCATTCTCCCTATAATTTATAGGGCATGTCAAAAAGTATGGTTGGGTGAAAATCCTCCTTTGCATTCCATTTTCCTTAAAAACAATTAGCATATAGTTAAAATATTTTACAACAGTAAACCCTGGTCGGTGTAATGATAATATATTTTATCTAGCTATTTGCATATACCCATCATATCTAATAATAATAATAATCTATTTTTAAGGTCACGGCCAAGCCACACCAAATTGGTGTATGAGACCCCCTTGTTTGGGGGACAAGGGACCCCCCTCCGCCTAACGATTTGACTGGTAAAGTCTACGGAGGTACACATACCCTACCCCCCTCTAGATTTGAACTTGTGACCTCTTAAGAGGAAACACATGTTCTTAACCATTAAGCCCACTCATGCATAGTCAATACAATTTCTACCTTTTTTGGACTGCATTTTATACGGAAAACTTGCTCTTTCGAAGTAAGTTGTCATTAATTAGTTGTATTCATGTCATTAACTAGGTTAATAAAATATTTTGAAGAACATTTCTATAAAACATTTGAAGATTATGACTATTATTTTATCCAAATAAATTATCATATGAGAATTAGAACATTCAAATCATAAACATGAAATCTTATGAATAGAAGTATGTGTATGCTTCTTTTATCAAAGTTGGTTTGAATTTAATTATAACATAGATATTATTGTTCTTTAGAAATTTATTTTGAGAAGTAAATACAATAGAGTGAGATATATGTTTCAATTTTGAGTAGTTCAAAACTTTATTGTTTTGCTTACTAAAGACATTGAAGGTTCCTCTATAGATATGTATTTTACCTAGTGTCATTTTGCTATATTCACTTTTTTATTACTATGTATATGAGAAAACATTGTATATTTGGTGTCTAATGGTTTGGAATTACATGGATGTGTTTTTTGGCTGATTTTTTTTGTGTTCAATATTTATTGGTTTTAGTTTGGTTATGGTTTTTGGGGTCGATTAGTTTGGTCACCAGTTCGATCTTGATATAAAATTGGTTTGGGGTTAGTTCATATTAATAATCTTCTTATTTTTTCTTGGAGTTTATGGAAATGCCATTATTTTTGGTGTCTCTTGAAGGGAATATGAAAATTCAATAAACAATTTCATTTTTATAAATTGTCTACGCTAATTAAGGTAGGTCAATCTTTGTTTTTGTGTATATTATGGGCATCCGATGAACATAAGAAGTGTGTATTTGGATACAAAAAATTCTATCTCAATGGAAGGTTTGTAGTCTGCCCCACTCTATTTTATACAAGATTCATACATGGATTTAGAGGAATCAATCCTTTGGGTTTCGAAAATACTAACAAGTCCTTTCATTCAAATCAAAATTGTTTCACTAATTTCCTACACATAATTTTATATTTGTTGGGAATTTTGTATATGTGGTATGATATAGATAGAAAAACACTTCCAATTTCCATCATCCTATAATATGGTAATAAATTTAAATAAATTCAAGCCAAGCATGAATTTATTAAATTCAATGCCTATTCTAGAGCCTCTTCCGATATGGATTGCTTGCATGCAATGTGTTTTCCCCTAAGTTGTTCCCCTCTTTCTCACTCAAGGTCTCAATGCTAGGGAATAATTTGTAGGAGCACCTTCTTGTGCCACTTTAGGACTTCAAGCCAGTGCTTAGGACAGAGACGGGTACACTCCTTTATTCTAAAGCTATTTTTTCTTATCTGTCACACTATAATAACTTTTTCCAATAAAGCTTTGACTAGAATTATTGTAGAGACAAATGGTGCATGAAAACAACCCATACAACTATTAATGATATATATTTTGTTTATAAATGGTGAAAGGGAAAACTTATCCATGTGGACATCAGTGGCCAACCACCTCTTCCACTGACTCAACATGGATCTCCATCTTGGCATTTTTTTATTTACAATTTTTTAGGTGCTAAACTTTTGTGGTCGTTTTGAGGCCTTAAATGAAGTTTTGGGCCATTTAGGGGTCTATAGAAACAATGGATTACCCATGCCTTCAAAAAAATGTACTTCTCAATTATATCTTTCCAATGATCTATTGTGTGCCCCAAACAAATATTGTATGCAAAATTTGCATCCCTATGAAGTTGACATATCATCTAGCCACCTCGGGGCCCATAATTGTTTTGGCGCTTTGTCTCCTAGAGTTAGGATTTTGGATATTTAAGTTTTTTTCCTCTTGGGGTTTATTTGTTTATGTTAAAAGGCCATTTCATCCTCTTGTAATGTCTTCTTGAGAATGAGAATAACCGACACATCTCTCTTCAGAGATAAGGTACCATCACTCTAGCTAGTTTCCATTGCTTTACATTTTACAAAATTTTCCTATTTCATTCATTAATAGAATTTGGGTTTCACTGTATTGTTGTGCTCTCTACAATATTTAAATATGCATCTCCATTCATATTCCTACCTTTCATTTCTCTCTCTATATAAAATCCACATCAGTAGTATCATATCAATCTTCTCTTTGTTGTTTCTCAATGGATTTCCCCGACGAGGTCATGGTATAGAGAGTTGGGTCTCAAACTAATTTCACTTGGAGAATACCACTCTCACCGACCCAAGAAGCCTCCCATGGTGGATCAAAATAGATATTATGGAGTAGGAGATCCTATCAATTTGTTTCTCAAGGAATCCCTTGCATGACAGAGGAACGAGATGATGGAAAGTTTCACCCAGATTATTCGACAAATTCCAACGACAACTAAGACATCTTCAATAAGAAACCATTTTATAGGTGTGTCACCCTTCAAGGTACAAGTTAAATTTGACATTCATTTATTCTAATTAAATATAGATGCAAATGCTTTGGAGAAACGGTTAAATTTGCTAGAGGGTTATTACTCTACTAAAAAACATTCGAACATCGAAAGATCACTTTTGCACTCCTTAAGGCCCATATTGGTGGGAAAGTTATTGGGAGAGACATGATGGAGATGATTCTAAAATATTTAGGATAAAACCCATTTGGGAAGCATTTTTTGATTCCCTCAAGGAGGAGCTCTACCCTATTTGAAACTACGATGACCAATACACTATATGGAAAACTCTACATCGAGAGAGAGACCATATGGTGCCAAAATACCCCAATATATTTCATACCTTGCACTCAAACTAGGTATCAAACACTCCGAGAAACACCTATTTTGAAGTACCATAGTGTCCTACACAGGTACATCCAAATAGAGATGTATCTCTTGGACATTTCCTCACTGGGAGATGCTTATTGATATGCTTTCAAAATCAAGAAAATAATTTAAGCAAAGGAATAAGTGAGAGTTTGGGTCTACAAATATGTCGCAACAAAAACATGATAAAGGTGCCCCCAACTCATAGAAAAAAGGAAAGAGAAAGTATATCCAACCTTAAGAAAACCAATCCAAGTTGTAGGAAAAGAACTGCAATGGTAAGTTGAAGAAGGACACTAGATAGTGGTGTGAATTCCACAAAATAACCTGGCACAACATTGATGAATGTCACCCGAAACAATCATTGTTGGCTAAGATGAAATAAAACAAACCAGAATCTAACTCATACTATGATTTAAAGAATGATATGGGAAAGTGGATAATTGACACAAAGCCTAGTGTTACCATTGCAAATACAAAGATCCAACCAAAAGAGTCACGAGATCCCAAGGAGGGAGAACACCTCTTCCATTCACGGATGTCGGTGAAGTTGACTCCACTGGATTTCATTGATGACAGTGGCAACTGTTGCTCCTGAGTTTGTACTAAGTCTTAAAGTACAGTGTCAAGGCATCCAAAAATATGTAAAAGATAAAAATGAAGATATAGTCACCTTCGGTGTGAGAAACTAGAGCAGATTTCTACGTTCTCGTCATCTAGCTTCCAACTGCTCTTGAGCAGTTATATCACGCTCAATGGCTTCCCATGAAAGTTCTAATTCCTCCCGGGTGTTAGTAGTTTTAAGGATCATATCGAAAATATTTAAAGCGATATGATTTTGATTAGACAGTCCGGGTTGAATATTAGGTTGAGTAGCTGCAGGGACAGTCATTGAGGAACATTACCCGTATGGGAATGATTTAACGAGAGATTTCAACGTTGTTTCAATTCAGTTGAAATAAGAGAAATTTTTGCATGAAGAACAAAATAGGAATGCAAACTGAAGGCCCTTTCCCGTAACTGTATTATTTTTAGTAAAGATGTGGAATGAGAGAAAAACATTTAGCTGTGGGTAACGTAAGGTTCATGTCAGTAGAAAACTCACACATACACAGAAGAATAAATTGACATAGAAATAATTGACATAGTGTAAATAAATATAAAATTCTGTAAATGCGAATTGGTCTTACACCTGCTGATAGCTGGTGCAGAGGAAAGACAAGAAACAATTACAGAAAAATAAAATCCCTTCACTATAGTAGTGTTCGTACTAAGTTATAGTGATACACCTAAATTATGTAGAGCAAAATGAAAAGAAACAAGAAAACATAACGAAACAAACTTGTAACACAGTCGTGACGGAATCGGGAATCTTCAAATTGCTTGTATTAACTTCTAGGATGAAAAAATCTCTATTACATTCATGACCAAAAAGTCCAGCCTTTGGTTCTTCTTTTGGTGATCTATTTATACAAATTTGTTCTTCCCTATTCCTATTTTCAAAAAAGTGCCAGTTCCCTGCCTTAACATGACTCGGTGCATATTATACATCTGTCCATAAACTGGACACAAGCTGTGAAAGTTACGCTTGGCAGCTGTGAGGAGCGAAAACACTCCATCTCTTCTACTTTATTTTCAAAAAGGGATAGGTGCTTGTCTTTGCATAGACTTAGTGCATATCCTACATCTATCCATGAATTGGGATACAAGCTGTGACGACTCTGCTTGACAAATGGCTTCGGAAAAATAACACTCTAGGGCTAATTGTGGAAGTTTATCCCCCATATGTGCATCAACAATATCAAGGGTGCCGAGTTGTGCGYTGGGTTGAATCAAATGTTCATCAATTTGAGCCATGTCTACCTTGTTCATCTTAGAGATCTCCGCCAAAATTTTCTCATTTTTCTCCTTCATGTTGAGGGAGATCCGCTCTATATTCATCTGCCTTAGCGTCTCTGTGTCACCTCCACTCGCTACCCCTAACAACTCACCATTTATGATTTTGCAAGTTTCTTCTAGTGAATTCGTCACTTTTTTAGCCTGCTCCTTGCTTAAAGTAATATCATGTTCCCAATTATTTAACAAAATATTACCCCTAGTTTGTTCGGCACTGGTGAGTCCGGGGGGCCCTGCTGAAAATCTGTTGTTGGTAGCTATCACTGCTTCTTGGAAGGCGACTCGAGCAGCTTCTGCGTTTCTTTCTTCGACAATCATATTCTCAGAAATCTGATGTATTAACAAGCAGTCTTTTCGAAACTCCCCTATTTTGTTCAGTAGACTCTGTTGAGCAGAAGAGATTCTACTCTGAATGTCGATTGCTCGGGATTTAACAATCTCGATGTCGATCACCTTGCTTTCTGCGACCTCTAACTGAGCCTGTAGCCGTGTGATCGTATCCCTCTGCTGACCCGACTGCACCCGACCATCTCGGATCACTGAATTTGCTTGCTCCAGCTTGGTTTTGAGGACTTCGATTTATATCTTATCGGCCAAATGGGCCAGCTCTATTGCTCCACTCGCTTGAATCTTAACGTCTTCCACAGCCGAAGCTACTTGGGCTTCAAGAGTCTTGATCAGTCGGTTCTTTCTCTTGAGCTGATTTTTCAACATCGCGACTGAGAATTGGTTCGCTATCGCATACACTCCTAGCGTCCCTGCTATCTCTGTGGCGAATTCATCACTCTTCTTATTTTTTCCATCTGTCATTACTTTGAATTTTTTAACAGTGGACTCTCCCTCTTGATAAAATTCCCGCTTTACTACATATTTTCTCTTTCTGTCAAAAAAGAACTCATTAGGGGGGAGTTCCTCTGCCCTTATAGGCCTCAGCTCTTCACCAAATATCCATCCCTCGCTAACGTCTCCCTGTGTCGACTGCAAGGGTGTGATAGAGGTGATGGGTTGTCTGATCTGCTTCGCCGCCTTTCTTGGTGTGACGAGTGAGTCCTGCTCTTTCGGAGGATCGGAGGTCTTCGTCTCTGTCCCTGTCTCTGGATTCTGAGTTTCAGGCGGGTCGGTGTTTTTCACTTCCATATCTGGACCATGTTCCTTGGGTGGGTTAGTAGTCCCATCTTCTGTTTCGGGATTCTTTTCCTGGTCGGGACTCTTCTCCTTCTCGGGATTCTTTTCCTGCTCGGGGCTCTTCTTCTTTTTGGGATTCTTCTCCTGCTCGAGGATCTTCTTCTACTCGGGATTCTTCTCCTGCTCGGGATTCTTCTCCTGCTCCCCTTCTTGACGTTTTTCGGGGTTAGAAGTTTGCCCCTCAGAACTTTCGGCCTCCTTTTCTTTATCCTTGGAAAGTCCTAAACCTCTCAGCACCATGGGGAGACATCTTTTCCTATGTTCCTGAAACTTTAAAACAGAGGCCCTATCTTCGGGTGCTAGAGATCTGATTCGAAATTGCACTTCCGAATAGGACCTCGCCCCTCGGAAAACATCATCCGAGGGCAAACACTCGTGTTCAAACCTCTTTAATCCACAATTCCCCAAATGGGTGCTTACAATTCTCTGCGGATCATGCTTTTTTTACTCAATAGAGACTAGGATCAAGTCTTCTAAGGTTGCAGCTTCAGCCTTAGCATGTCCGAAATCTAATAAGGAATAGGAATTAAGCCAAACAGGGAAAAACGGCCATACCTTCTTTGATGACTCTTTGAGCTCTTTACTCACTCCGCCAATTACTGTTTGTCGCGCAATCTCTCGACAGGCCAGCTTGTCGGGGATGAACAGCGGTAGCGCCAGAGGAGGGACAGTAGCTCCGAAAAATCTAAAATAGGAGAATTCTTCTTCTATGTACCAGTCCGCGATACTGCTTAGATTCGCCGCAATGCTATCCGAGATGCGGGGTGGCGAAAGACCGAAAATGGCGATGTGCAGGGGCACCATCACCCAGTTGAAAATCTCATAAATAAACTTATTCGCATTATTTTCCCATAGCTTGTCGTGGTACTCATGCACAATTTTTTCTTGGGTTGGACTCCAAGCCCAATTCATCAAAGGAAAAGGTGTCATGGAGCATATTGCGTCCATGATATACGCGGACATGAAGAATCTGGATGGTCTCCCGGCTGCTTTTTTCTCCCGGTAATCTGTAACTCTGTTGAACAAACTGTCGGAGAGAATCTTAGCCCAATTAAATGAGCAACCTTCCACTACCCGAAATATGAGAGGTACCCACTGGATGTAAAAATGCGCAGTATCTTCCCATCCGAAAAGCCAACAAGTCATCATCGCCACATACATATATTGTGGCTCCAATGAAGAAATCGAATACACGCACTTGTCATTCGCTCTGAATGTTGTGGAGTGTGAGACCCAATCTTTGATCAAACCAGGCATGGTTTTGTCATATTCCTCGCATTCCTTCTTTTTGAATTCCTCCGGGAATTCTTTGCCATATGTATATTCAGAAGTTGTTGGGAGCTTATACATAGATTGGATATGCTCTGGTCTGAAAGTTCCGACCATGACCTATCGTTCATTTACGATAGTCCTGGCGGGCAGTTCGATGTGATCCAATGCCCATCGGATCATGTCGTAGTATGGGAGCAACCGAGGTCTGGTTGCAACTAGGTGCATTCCCGACTGAACAATTGTCTTATACTTAGTGTTCAGGTCATCCTTTATAATATCATTGTCATCGTCATCCGACTCTGAATAGTTTACCAACTCGGATTGCAAAATGTCTGAAATAAACGACCAGTGGGCACTGAGCCGCCAATCCGAGGTGAAGTATCTGAGACGTTGTCCGGACCCTGCGCTAAAACCTCGACACTCGCTTTCGCTGCTCTCCTCGGAGCCATGGCTGACGCTTGCTTTTTTGCTCTTCTGCAATAGACCTGTGTATACATGTGGAAATGAGTTCCCTAGGAGAAAGGTGAGCTCTGTGTGCTTATGAGAAATGTTCAAAAAGAATGAAATTATCGTATATATTTGAAAACTCTGTACCTTTGAAACAAGTCTGTCAAATCACAAATAAAACCAAATTTAATGTATGAATACGATCTTATTTATTCGTGGATTTACCCTAATTCTTCATTAATGTCATCAATGTTCGGCGGCTTGACAGGAAATCGGGTTATGGAGAGTAAGTAAATACCTCGTGAAGTGTGCCAACCTCGATGCGTGGGAATTATCTCGTTTAAATTGAAATTACAAATCTTAACGACTTAAATAATTTTCTCGCTTTTCCCTACATCGTGAATTTCCTTTTTACATTTCGACTCTTCGACTCGCGAGACTGCGAGTGCCAATTTTAGCTTAATTAACCATAACCGTGATTTGGCACATCTTTAATTATATAATTAATTTATTTACCATATCGCGGTTTGGAACTTTGGATACAGACTTTTGGGAAAATGATATGTCAAGTCGTGATATCGCAACATCGCGATGTGGTGATAATTAAGGCCCAAATTACGGGAAGGAAATCTTAGATTAGGCTATTAATTAATTTTGTTATAATCATCTCGCAACCTCGTGAGTCGGGGTTTTAGGCACCTTATCTTTATGACAGAAAGTACCGAGTGGCGAAGCGCCGAGAACTAAATTTAACCATGGTTAGTTTTTTATTCTTTAACTTCTGATCAAGGTTATTACAGGGTTATCGTGTTCTCGGCTATCGGGGCTGTAAGAACAAAAACTTGGGTTTGACGCATGCCGAGTCGCGAAACCCCGACAACGTCTAATCATGGGTTAAAGGTTTTACCCTAGTTAATGCCTTGGGCAAAAATTAGAACCGAGTTCGCATTTTCGTGACTCGGGACTTGTGAATTCAAAAAATAAAGTGTCCGACTTGCGAGACCCCGAAATAAAACAAAAGAGCAAACATACTTGTGAAAAATGGACCCTTTTTGAAAGTGACAAAGCATTGCTATTCATGGGACAAGATTTCAAAGCTTTATGATTTCGGAAGGAGAAGAAAAGCAACTTTAGATCTTAAGTATCAAAAATTGAAAATTGCGCGAGGTGAAAAACAAGGGCGGCTCCAACATAGGCTCCAACTAGGGATCCCGCTTCCCTGTGAGGCGGGAAGAACAATAGACCAGGTGCCAAAATTGGGTAAATGGAGTCATAGGCTAATATTAACAGAAAAATCAAGGTCAAAGATAGAAGGGGAGGGAAATTTCGCTTGGAACCCCAGAAATTTTTTTGAACTCAGATAATCTTTCTAAACACAGCTAAAGTCACTTTCGCAATTTTCCCTTTCTCGCTACTAAGTTTGGGGAACGCTTTAAGACAGTCGTAATGCTCCTAGGATATTCAACAGGTCTTGTGATTCTTAGCTTGCATCAAAAGAATGATATTATATAATCTAAAATAGGGAAGTCCCGTCGGAATTTGGGGAAATGATCAGGTTTTCAGAAAGCATTGATTACCAGAGTAGATTGATGTTTACGTATAAAAGCCTTACAGATCTCTCAGACATTGCTTCACTACCAACGAGCCTGTTCAATACCCCGGTGAAGTTGTCTGACCCTTTTTCACTGAATTTCTTTTCACCACTTCGGAAAATATTTATGCGTTTAAACGCTAAGACGAGGGCAATCATTTCTGAATTTCCTTTCATCGTCTTAATGGACTAGGTGG
>SNQJ01S0009600.1:233149-246343 GCA_010110895.2 Picea sitchensis | reverse complement strand
CTTTCCTGGTGTGACGAGTGAGTCCTGCTCTTTCGGAGGATCGGAGGTCTTCGTCTCTGTCCCTGTCTCTGGATTCTGAGTTTCAGGCGGGTCAGTGTTTTTCACTTCCATCTCTGGACCATGTTCCTTGGGTGGGTTAGTAGTCACGTCTTTTGTTTCGGGATTCTTTTCCTGCTCGGGACTCTTCTCCTTCTCGGGATTCTTTTCCTGCTCGGGGCTCTTCTTCTTCTCAGGATTATTCTCCTACTAGGGGCTCTTCTTCTGCTCGGGATTCTTATCCTGCTCGGGATTCTTCTCCTGCTCCCCTTTTTGACGTTTTTCAAGGTTAGAAGTTTTCCCCTCAGAACTTCCGGCCTCCTTTTCTTTATCCTTGGAAAGTCCTAAACCTCCCAGCACCATGGGGAGACATATTTTCCTATGTTCCTGAAACTTTAAAACAGAGGCCCAATCTTCGGGTGCTAGAGATCTGATTCGAAATTGCACTTCCGAATAGGACCTCGCCCCTTGGAAAACATCATCCGAGGGTGAACACTCGTGTTCAAACCTCTTTAATCCACAATTCCCCAAATGGGTGCTTACAATTCTCTGCGGATCATGCTTTTTGTACTCAATAGAGACTAGGCTTAAGTCTTCTAAGGTTACAGCTTCAGCCTTAGCATGTCCGAAATCTAATAAGGAATAGGAATTAATCCAAACAGGGAAAAACGGCCATACCTTCTTTGATGATGCTTTGAGCTCTTTACTCACTCCGCCAATTACTGTTTGTCGCGCAATCTCTCGACAGGCCATCTTGTCGGGGATGAACAGCGGTAGCGCTAGAGGAGGGAAAGCAGCTCCGAAAACTCTAAAATAGGAGAATTCTTCTTCTATGTACCATTCCGCGATACTGCTTAGATTCGCCGCAATGTTATCCGAGATGCGGGGTGGTGAAAGACCCAAAATGACGATGTGCAGGGGCACCATCACCCAGTTGAAAATCTCATAAATAAACTTATTCGCATTATTTTCCCACAGCTTGTCGTGGTACTCATGCACAGTTTTTTCTTGGGTTGGACTCCAAGCCCAATTCATCAAAGGAAAAGGTGTCATGGAGCATATTGCGTCCATGATATACGTGGACATGAAGAATTCGGATGGTCACCCGCCTTCTTTTTTCTCCCGGTAATCTGTAACTCTGTTGAACAAACTGTCGGAGAGCATCTTAGCCCAATTAAATGAGCAAACTTCCGCTACCCGAAAGATGAGAGGTACCCACTGGATGTAAAAATGCGCAGTATCTTCCCATCCAAAAAGCTGACAAGTCATCATCGCCACATACATATATTGTGGCTCCAATGAAGAAATCGAATACACACCCTTGTCATTCTCTCTGAATGTTGTGGAGCGCGAGACCCAATCTTTGATCAAACCAGGCATTGTTTTGTCATATTCCTCACATTCCTTCTTTTTGAATTCCTCCAGGAATTCTTTGCCATATGTATATTCAGAAGTTGCTGGGAGCTTATACATAGATTGGATATGCTCTGGTATGAAAGTTCCGACCATGACCTGTCGGTCATTTACGATAGTCCTGGAGGGCAGGTCGATGTGATACAATGCCCATCGGATCATGTCGTAGTATGGGAGAAACCGAGGTCTGCTTGCAACCAGGTGCATTCCCGACTGAAAAATTGTCTTATACTTAGTGTTCAGGTCATCCTTTACAATATCATTGTCATCGTCATCCGACTCTGAATAGTTTACCAACTCGGATTGCAGAATGTCTGAAATAAACGACCAGGTGGGTACTGAGACGCCATTCCGAGGTGAAGTATCTGAGACGTTGTCCGGACCCTGCGCTGCAACCTCGACACTCGCTTTCGCTGCTCTCCTCGGAGCCATGGATGACGCTTGATTTTCCTCTCTTCTACAATAGACCTGTGTATACATGCGGAAATGAGTTCCCTCGGAGAAAGGTGAGCTCTGTGTGCTTATGAGAAATGTTCAAAAAGAATGAAATTCTCATATATATTTGAAAACTCTGTACCTTTGAAACAAGTCTGTCAAATCGCAAATAAAACCAAATTTAATGTATGAATCTGATCTTATTTATTCGTGGATTTACCCTAATTCTTCATTAATGTCATCAATGTTCGGCGGCTTGACAGGCAATCGGGTTATGGAGAGCAGGTAAATACCTCGTGAAGTGTGCCAACCTCGATGCGCGGGACGTATCTCGTTTAAATTGAAATTACAAATCTTAACGACTTAAATAATTTTCTCGCTTTTCGCTGCATCGTGAATTTCCTTTTTACATTTCGACTCTTCGACTCGCGAGACTGCGAGTGCCGATTTTAGCTTAATTAACCGTAACTGTGATTTGGCACATCTTTAATTATATAATTAATTTATTTACCATATCGCGGTTTGGAACTTTGGATACATACTTTTGGGAAAATGATATGCCGAGTCGTGATATCGCGACATCGTGATGTGGAAATAATTAAGGCCCAAATTACGGGAAGGAAATATTAGATTAGGCTATTAATTAATCTTGTTATAATAATCTTGCAACCTCGTGAGTCGGGGTTTTAGGCGCCTTATCTTTATGACAGAAAGTATCGAGTGGTGAAGCGCCGAGAACTAAATTTAACCATGGTTAGTTTTTTAATGTTTAGCTTCTGATCAAGGTTATTACAGGGTTATCGTGTTCTCGGCTATCGGGGCTGTAAGAACAAAAACTTGGGTTTGACGCATGCCGAGTTGCGAAACCCCGACGACGTCTAATCATGGGTTAAAGGTTTTACCCTAGTTAATGCCTTGGGCGAAAATTAGAACCGAGTTCGCATTTTCGTGACTCGGGACTTGTGAATTCAAAAAATAAAGTGTCCGACTTGTGAGACCCCGAAATAAAACAAAAGAGCAAACATACTTGTGAAAAATGGACCCTTTTTTAAAGTGACAAAGCATTTCTATTCATGGGACAAGATTTCAGAGCTTTATGATTTCGGAAGGAGAAGAAAAGAAACTTTAGATCTTAAGTATCAAAAATTGAAAATTGCGCGAGGTGAAAAACAAGGGCGGTTCCAACAGTAACCAAAAGAACTTTATCTCGACTAAGATCATCAAGAGATTGAAGTTTCCAACAATGATACACCTCGAACCATACACCATCAATTGGTTGACCATGGATGAGACCTCCATATCAAGAAACAATGTTTATTTTCCTATGTCATCAATCCCTTCAAAGATGAGGTACTATGTGATGTTTCCCCATTTGAAGTTTGTGATGTTATTTCAATACAACCCTACATATGGAAACATCATGTAGTTTATGAGTATGGGTATCATAGTTTCATTGTTACTTTCGGAGGTCAACTCTACAAGATTCCAGAGGTAGTCTTGATATTGTAGTTTCCTTTCACTCAACAAAGCAATGTCGAAAGGTAATATATCCGAACGGAAATTTTCTCCTCTTCACGGTTTGGTCGAAATATGAACGAAACGTCACTACGACCACCACCTTTTTAGCATGGGATCACTCTGCATAACAATAGTAGGTGGACAATATTGTGGAGGAATACACACACACACACACACATATTTGCCTCACCTACAGGGGTTCCTCTACACTTCCAACATTCAATTGATTTGATACCTACTCTTATTTACCTACTATCCACACACACACACACACACACACACACACACACACATATATATATATATGTTCTCTTCTATAAAATGAGGAAATAAAGTGTCAAATTCATAAGTTCATCCAAAAGTGCCACATTCAACCAAAACCCTTGCCTTGTGGGAGCCCAATTGTATTGGTGCAGAAGAAGGATGGGACATGGAAAATTTGTATCGATTACAGATCCCTAAACAAAATAATTTTAAATAATTGATGCCTCATCCCCCGAATTGAAAATCTTCTTGATGAACTTCAGTGTCCCAAGTTCTCTAGCAATAATGATCTAAAGTCAGGCTACCACTAGGTCCCAATTGAACAAACCGATGTATGGAAAATCACCTTCAAGTCTAAAGAAGGCCTTTTTGAGTGGTTGGTCATGCCTTCTAGCCTTGATAATGCTCTAACAACTTTCATGAGGATGATGGATGACATATTGCAGCTATTCACAAACTCTTTTTTGCCCATATATTTAGATCACATCCTCATCTTCAACAGAACTTGGGAGTAACATTCATATCACATTCAATATATATTGAGCACTCTATGGAAACACAAGTTATATTCCAATTTGGATAAATGATCATTTGGCATGCAAAGAATTCAATATCTAGGATATGTCATGGATGAACATGGGGTGCATGTGGACCTAACCAAGATCCAATTCATTCATGATTGGCCATCCCCGATGACTCTAACAAATATCTACAGCTTCTTGGGCCTTGCCAACTTCTACAGTAGGTTCATGTTGGTGTTCTATCATATCTCTTGTCCCCTAAGATAAGTGACCAAGGGAGATAAAGCCATTTTTTCCTAGTTCAAGTCACATTAGAAAGAATTCTAGGATCTGAAATGCCACCTCTACACAGAAACAATCCTCACTCTGCCAAACTTGCAATAGCCATTCAATATTGAGACATATACCTCTTACTATGCTATCGGTGCATTCCTCACTCAACAAGCCTCTGCAATTCATGTAGACACAAGGAAATTTACAAAATGACCACCATCAAAAGTGGTCCATGTACTTTCAAAAATTCCACTTGAACATTAAGTACAAGAAGGGAAGCACAAGTTGTGTTGAAAAATGCCTCAGTCGACCCACAGTTGAGACCTTCAGATGACCCAATTGCATGACAATGACCTTGATTTCACTTCTACATATCAAACATTGGGTGTAGGTAAACAAGGTCCATAGTTTCATCTTCAGGATGCACTTTTGTTCTATCAGAACCATCTTTGTGTTCCTTCAAGTGAGCATGCAAAGATAATTTGGGTGGCACATTACAATCAGGTGGAAGGATACTTTAGTGTGGAAAATATAGTAGTAGTACTTCAAAATTATTTCCATTGGCCAAAACTCCAACAAGACTTCAATAGGTATATCATATCGTGCATTGTCTATGCCATTTATAAACCCGCAATTAAGAATCAGGGGTTATACACTCCTCTACCTACCCCATACGAGCCCCAGGAGTTAGTATCCATGGATTACATGTCAAGTTTTCTCTCCACCAAACATGGTAATGATTGTGTCATTGTGGTTGTCGATCAGTTCTCTAAGATGCCCATTTTGGAACCATGTAAGAAGAGTAGCATAGCTAGTGTCACTATTAATATCTTATTTGATCATGTTTGGGTTCATTTTTGGATACCACGGACCAGTATTTCAGATAGGGATAGTAGGTTCCCTAGTACCTTTTGGTCTAACCTATGGTCTCTAATGGATGCCACACTGACTAAATTGATTGCCTTCAACCCCCAAACAAATGGAAAAATAGAAGTGGTCAATAGGACGATTTTGCATATTATTCACATGTACAACTCCAAGCATCCACATACATGGGATGAGAGCCTTCCATATGTTCAACATAGCTACAATAGATCCCTCCACAACTTTATTGGCCACATCCCTTTCTAGGTATGCTTTGTGTTCCAGCTACTGGCCCCATTCATGTAGCTATGCTCATTTGATATTCATAGGAAGAGTCCCCACATGCTCATACTGAGGAAGATAAAGCATCCAAATTTTTTGAATGGATCCAACACATCCAAAAATAGGTTCACGATATCATGCAAAAATCCAATTCCAAGTACAAGTAGTGACATGACCACCATCGGGTTCCACACAAGTTTCAAGTTGGTGATAAGGTGTGGGCATTTGTAGAAAGTGTGCCTTAGAGGCCCCCACTATAAGATTAGACCACTCTGATATGGGACTTACACCATCATGAAGGTTGTGGGAGAGAATTGTTTTGAATTGAGTATTCCCCCTTTCCTTGGCTTTCACCCAGTATTCAATGTGGAGTTGCTTCAACCATATTTTCCACCTCTATTGGAGACTTTAGAGGTGGATGAGAATTTGGACCCTACAGAGCTCAATCCTAACTGCATTGAGAAATCTAAAATGGATTGGATGATTGAAACCAAAATGAGGGGCAACCTCCAGCTAGATATACAACTTTATCGGGTTGTCAAATAAACAAAGCTTCTTCATCAAGGAAAGTAGTTCACCAAGAGTCAAATTCAACAAAATTTTCCCCATCTAGTGAGGGAACTTGATGCAATGGGGACCATTTCATCCTAAGGTGGGAGGAACAATCCAAGTGGAAATCAATGGTCACCCACCTCTTCCATTGATTCAACATGACCCTCCATCTTGACATATTTGTATCTACATTGTTTTAGGTTCTAAATGTCTGGGGCCATTTTGATGCCTTAAATGACTGTTCTTGGAAATTCGGGGGCCTATGGTGGCCATGGACTACATAGGACTACCAAAAAATATAATTCTTAGTTATATCTTTCCAACAAGATATTGTGTGTCCCAAATGAATATTGTATGAAAAAGTTGTTCTCCCAGAAATTTGACATATCAACTAGCCACCTTGGGGCCCACAATCCTTTTGAAGCTTCGTCTCCTAGAGTTAAGTTTTCAGATGTTTAGAGTTTTTTCCTCTTAGGGTTTAGTAATTTATGTTAAAAGGTCAATTTGTCCTCTTGTAACTTATTCATGCAGATGAGTGCAACTGACACATCTCTCTTCAAATATAAGATACCACCATTCTAGCTAGTTTGTATTTCTTTTCATTTTACAGTCTTTTCATATTTCTTTAATTTTTTTAAAAAGAGACATAAAGAATATTGTATTTGAAAACAAAATTCAGCTATAGTGCTATAGCGATTATAGAAAAAAACAGGAATGGCCATTTGTTTGTTTATTTCTACAAAAACTAACTGATTGTCTCTATCAGTCTCTGTTCTATATTTCCAAAGAGATCCACTAGTAATCCTTTTAACAAACTGACCCAAAAGAAAAATGGCTTTGAAATACATTATAAATTAATTTTGTGAGTGACCCTATGCCTCATTCTCCTCTTTAGCAAGGAGTGGTTTCGTATTTTCTACCTCCATTGGATCTAGAGACTAACTACCAGTTCCATCTCCTTTTGAAACTTGTTGGTTTGAGTTGATGGAGTTAGGATTGTTGGAAACCATTGAAAACATTCAATTTACTGAAACTACACCATTGTTCAAAAGAGTTTACATTCAATTTCTAAAGCATCAATTCTCTTCATTTGCACTTGTAGTAAATTGACAACCTCGACAAGCTTCTCATTGATACTGAACATAGTTTGACCGATGGCTTGGTTATCTTCCTTGCATATTTACAATAATTTCCTCAAATACCACCAATCAATGCCACCCATTCTTGTTTTGTGCAATCCTTGAAAAGACAGGAAATTAATAACGTGAAAATTATTTTTTCTTCTCTTCCCAATTCTGGAAGAAAACCCCCAATTGTTCATAGAGAATCCAATGCTATAGAAAAACCAAAAAAATGGATTTGGGAGACTGGATGGGTGAAATATATATAACTTAGGAACAAGAGGGAACGTTAAATGAACCTATAAAATAAAAAAATACAACAACATCAAAGAGGCAAAGGAACCTGAAGTTCTAAATCTCTCCTCCCTGACACGAGAGATGAACCATTCAAAATCAAAGACCATTGATTCAAAATAGGATGTCGACACATTCCATATCTACTCGAAAAAACACCACTCTCGTAGACTCCACCGACTTCTACTTCTTTCCATCTCCATAAATTTCTCACATTTGAAAGGCCTCCCACACAAATTACATTTTAATTCTAGACAACCTAGCCCCTTCATACAACATACAAACCACACATTATTTCTTCCAGTTGGTTCTATATGATTTGGATTTACTCTAAGCATTGGAATATGTGGAAGGAGGCCTTCCATTGAATTATGGAATGGGGCTTGAGGAAGTAAACCCATTTTTTACTAGAGTGCCTTTGTTTAGATGTGTAACTATTTTGGCCCATCAGTCTGCAGATCTATTATGTTCCCTTGTGATATGATAAAAGGAAATTTTTTCAAATGTAGAGGCCATGCTATGGATCCTAACTAGGATAGATCTTAGCACATTGTTTTCCACATGATTTTGATGGATTATAATTATTATTATCATCATCGATTATCCAAAGATTATTATCTCCTTGAGCTCGGATTATTTCATAATATTTAGGACCATCCATAGTCAGTAGGCCTCTTCTATATTGTTGGACACATTACCTAACGCCCAGGCATAGTAGAGAAATCTAATTCCTTCGGGAACAAAAATAACCCNCCTTAAATTTATGCCCCAAGGTTTTTCCAAGACGCTCCATTGAAGAATAGAAGGGTGGATTGAATATGTGTTTCCAAGATACCATATCATCCTGGTTATTTCTAATCATCCACCGTAGAGATGAGGATTTCTTGGGATAGAGACATAACCTATTTCCATCCACTCAAAATTTGGAAACCCGGGATTTTTCACACTCATCTAGTCCAGGATCCTGCATATTAATCAGGATCTTGCATATTAATCTGATTCCTGAAATGTTCATTAAGCAATGAAATCGCTTTAGATGCGACCTTCTTGGGAGAGGATTTGTTGTTTTGAATATTTGTTTGTTTCGAGAAAGCCATATTTTCCAAAAATATATATTTGGGAGTGGCTCCCAAAATTATCCTAAAGACTGATTTTCCTTTGAAGATTCCTTGATATTTACAACTCCATCCTAGAATAAAGTCTTTATATCCTTGAGACCATTCAACTCTTTGTTCAAGGCCCATGAGAACACAGTTCCAAGTTTCTGTAGCAAATATGCAATCTATGAAAAGGTGTTTCAAGGATTCTTCTTCTAGATAGCACATAACACATTGGGAAGGTCATATAATTCATATTTTCATTAAGTTTTTTGAAGTGAGCACTCTCCCATGAAATAGGACCCAACACAAAAAGTTAATCTTTGGAAGACTATCTTCATTCTAAACTTTCTTCTATAAGATGGAACGTTGGGAATTAAAGGAGGAGAGAAGAAGTGCCATATATCCATATTTAAATGTGTAAAAGGAGTCCCCCCATCCTCGCATATCTTGTTCAGAGATGTTCATCGAAGAACATCCATATAGATCTTAAGTGATCATATGAGATTGGGCAGAGAGAAGGTTTAGAGGAGTGCCTAGGCACCAACCTGTCCAAGTGCCAGAGGTCGCATCCCATTGATATATGTCTTGCATAGTGCAAAGACTATTTTCATTCATCCACCCTCAAAGATCAGCCAGATCCAGTTGAGCTTCCAATTTTTCCTTGCCCAAAATGTCATCCTCCAAAAACTTGATTTTCTCCCACTCTCCATTATCCATGTCAATGTCTCCAGAATTAATGGGGTCACTGCTTACATGATCCTAAATATGGGATATTCTTGGAGTCTATGAGGTGGATGATCGATGCATATTTTCCTTGAACCTCTAAAATATTTTTTCCATGTGATCCTTTTCCACCATGCTAGCTGACCTGATATTAGTCTCCATACTAACTTAGCCCCAAAAGCTTCATTCATCATGGTTGGGTCTCTGATTCCCAAGAATCCACTATTTATAGGTTGTATTATGACTATCTAATTGACAAGATCGAATTTATTGTCAGTTCCTTTTCCTCCTTTTCATAGAATTGTGAATGAACCCTGTGATCTGTTATAATATGAGGAGCCAACATTGTCAATCATGGGTATAGAGGGAGGGATGATAAAACTGCCTTAATGAGAACAATAATTCCTAATGGGTTTAACCATTGAGAGCCCCACTACCCCAATTTGCACTTAATTTATCAATAATACACTTCCAATATTTCACCATGGCCTTCTTGAAAGATATTGGGATATTGAAATATCATAAGGAGGACCAATTTTCTGCCACGTTGAAATTGAAGATTCTTGAGATTGTTTTTTAATCTAAGATTTAACATTCCAACAATAGATTTTCCATTTCCTGTCATTCACTTCTCCTCTGAATGCATCAAGGTAGGTATCCATTATTTTTTTAAACCTTGTAGTATGGTTATTGAAGCTCCACCTACCAATAGAGTGTCATCTGCAAAATGAGAATGATTGACATTTTTAGTGCCTCGAGTGATCTAAATTCCAGCTAGAAAATTTCCCACAATCCTTTCATTCTCCAGTTTCCTGCTAAGAGAGTCTACCATTATTATGTAAAGCATCGGAGATAATGGAAATCCTTTTTCAAGACCTATGCTACTTTGAAAATAGTTTATGGGGCGGCCATTAACAAGGGGTGCAATCCAAGGTGAACTAACACAAGAAGAAATTCATTGAATGAAGGTAGAGTTAAATCCAAATTCGTCTATAACCTGAAAAATAAAGGAGTTCCTTACACAGTTAAAGGCATTTTCCATATATAATTTAAATATCATTCCTTTCTCCATAGCTGACACACTTGAACAAACAACTTCCTACACTAGCACAATGTTGTCAACTTCCTACAAAAAGACCCTCGATTTTCATAAATGATTATTGTCATAAACTTTTTTTAGACACGTGGCTAATTTGTTTTCATTATTTTATATGAAGCATTACATAAATAAATGGGCCTAAATATAGAAAAGGAGGTAGGGTTAATTTATTTTGGAATTAAATCCAAGAATGATGAATTAGGGTTCCCCCCAATTTAAAGGATTTTAGGGTGCAGTGAAGCATCTTTTTCAAATCATATTTAACAAGATGCCAGAAATATCTATAGAAGGATATAGTAAATCCATCCGGGCTCAGATCCTTGTCTAGATCAAGGCTCCAAATTATCACCTGGTCTCATCTTCTTCAATTAGAATGACCATAAATTGATTGTATTCTTCATGGATGAAATTTGAAATATGCTCCATCAATTCAACCATATTGTGTTCCTCTACCCCATTTTGCTGAAAATATAAGGATATAAATGATCTCTATCATCCCTTTTAATTTCCTCGAAGTCTGTGATCTTTATTCCATCCTCCAAGAGGATTTCTTTCCCATTATTCCTACTCATCCTTGCCTTATCCTGGTTGTGGAATAATTTTGTTTTCCTATCCCCATCCTTTAACCACAAACTACGGGATTTAAGGCACTAATATTCTTCCTCTTGTTTCAAAAATCTGTGTAGTTGACTTTGCAACTTCACTTCCTCCTCTTCATATTGTATGATGATATCTTTTTATTCTATTTAGGATTGAAGATCCTATAATAGCGAAATTTTCCTTTTTTATGACGAAGGTGAAATGTAAGCCTCTTTAGACCATTCCTTCCATGAGTTTTTAACCAATTGAAGTTGTTTCTCCCATGTATAATTGGGGTTCCGAGTATCCATGTGTTCCAAGCCATATTAATCCTCTCAATAGATTCTTATGAATTGATCCATATAGGGTTGAATAGGAATGGGATCGTACCATAGTTTAGAAGCGATTGAAGAAAAATACATATCATTCTATGATCTAAGGATGTTGAGGGAAATAGTTTTGAGTGCAGAGTAAAGTTTTAAAGAAGCAAGTTATTGTGGACTATGAATTAATCAAGCTTGGATGTTATGTGTCCAGAGCCCAGTCTTTTATTGAATCAAGTATACTTTCCATTTGTTGTCTTTATATCCAAAATATCCCAATCTCCCATAATATCCTCCAGTTTCCCTCGAAAGGGATCATTTTTTATTCTCCCCCCCCCTCTTTTCTTGATTATTTAGCATGACATTTAAGTCAACTGCTATTATGCAGTTAAAAGAAAATTCATAATATTTTACGATTAGAATGGAATTACAACAATATTCTTTGTCCTTATAGATCACCAACATATAAATATTAAAGACAATAAACCTTTTATCAATTTTCAGAAAACGAAATTAAGTTAAGATCCAATACTCAGATTGAAAAGAAAATTCTAATCTTATCTCTTGGGTATTCCAAAGGGTTAGAAGGCCTTGGGAATATCCCCTTCAATGCATTGTTATTCCATCACTTTTATTCCAAATATGTTTCTCTATTTTGGTTTCATCATCAACCTTCTTTTTGGTCTCCTGGAGCAAGAGGATTATTGACATGTTTTACTTAACCAAATCCTTGACAGCTGAAATATTTAGATCGCTACCGAGACATATACAGTTCTAGGAGACAAGGGTCATTATTTCAGTGATGGGTTGGAGGAACCCCATTTTGAAGAAATGTTCCCTCTAAAAACATTTAGCTTCTTAGACCCACCTATGATATTGACAATTATTTGATGGGACCCTAAATGTATTTCCCTATTTTCTTGTTAATCCCTAACTATTTTTAGGGCCTTCCCGCTTGATCGGTGTGGCACAATTCATTCAAAGGTTGCTTCATCATCCATTAAGCTTCCCATAGAAAATTTCTTGTCTTCAGAGTCATGGAAATCGACCTAAACATCCTTTAAGTTGTTTTTTTCCTCCAGACCCATCTCCATAGTCTCTTATATGGGTTCCTTTGGTCCTTCTTGGTTTAATCCCGACGATTCCATATGGTAGTTCTGTTGATTAAGGTTGATTGTCATTGATGTCAACCCTTGAAGAAAGCCCCGTAGCACAAAGGTTCGATAATGGACCCAATATTGTTTGATGTAAATATGAATCATTATTTTCTTGTCATGGTTGATAATAAGTAGAAATGGATGAACTCCAAAGTGGTCCCCTTATGGTGAAATCCCTCACAGGAAGACGCTTTGCAGATTGAGTTATCCTAGAAGTATGGTTAGAGAACCCATGCTTATTTGTGGAATAATGAGATGAACACCAATGAATTTTTCAGTGAAACTATCCTATATGTATAGTTCTTGTCATGCCATTTCGGGTGGTATGTGGAACGTCACATAACTCCTCACGGTTAGAGAGTTATGGTCATGAGAAGTTGGAGAACCCAGGTTTGGGTAATGGACCCAAGTTTGTTTGATGGATAATAGTATTATTTTTGATATATTTTAAAGTAATACTATTCTATATGGATAGTACATGTCATTCCATTTCCGGGGGTATGTGGAATGCCACATAACTCCTCACGGTTTGAGAGTTATGGCCTTACGAAGTTGGAGGACCCTCATATGTCATCTAGAAGCCCCAAAAGGTCAAAGTAGTCAAAGTGGTTTAAGAGATTTTAAAAGGTAAATAATAAAG
>SNQJ01S0009600.1:186785-216904 GCA_010110895.2 Picea sitchensis | reverse complement strand
TTTTAGGGAAGGTGGAGGATCTCATGGATGGTTGAAATATTTCCTCCTTAAAATCCTTGAGAGATATTTCCTCCCCAAAATCCTTAAGAGATATTTTCTCCCTAAATATCTTAGAGATCCATTTCTTAGTGGATCTAATGAGATATCCTCTCCATGGTGGTTAAGCCTCCAAATCCTATATAATGAGGGCTTTCCATGGAAGAGGAGGAGATGGAGATTGATAATTACACCAAACTTATGATCCCATAAGTGAGATTCCATTGGAGCATAATCAATGTAGATTACTTGAGCAAGAGGTTGGACAAGGAGAGCTGGAAGAGGTTGTTTCACCTCCATCAAAGGATTGTAAGCTCCTTTTACTCGTTCTCATTAATAATCAATACTTGGCCCATTTCTTTCAAATTTATGTTTGTTCCACATGAATTTGTCTTCAGTAGATAGATCTATATTTGAGCTAATCTCAATAGAATAGGAAGTTCTTTGTATCTTTGTTTGTTCTACAGGACCTATCGAGGAGCTTGGGAGTGAAGCTTAACTTGGATTTTGCGAGGACAAACTCCATTTAAAAAGGTACACTTTTCTTCTTCCTCTTCATTCATTACCTTAATTATATCTAAAAGGATGTCAATGTCCACGTTAAGCAATTTTCTGGCTTGGCATTAGGAGTCTAGAGACCAAGAGGGAATCTGCTTGTCCACAGGAGGATTCACCTGTAACAGTAATCCAACAATTGGCATTAGAGGAGGTTCCTTCAGAAATCAGTTTAACCACTGAAAGGTAGATCATGGAGAGTACCAACTCATATAAAAATGGAATACCACACTTTGATGGACATAAGTATTCTTTTTGGAGCATAAGGATGAAGACATATATACAAGCACAGGGGTTTGAAATTTGGCAATCAATTGTAGACAGATACACAGCACCAACAGTTCCACCAACAAATGACAAAGCAATGAAACTTGGTCAGAATAATTCCAAAGCTACAAATGCACTTTTGAATGGTCTTAGTGAAACGATATTCACCAAATTTCACATTGTAAATCCGCCAAAGAGATTTGGGACAAGATTAGAAATATTTATGAAGGATATACAAAAATCAAAGAAGGAAAACTTTAAACTTACAGAGGTTAGTTCAAACAACTAAAAATCAAGGAAGATGAGAATATTGCATCCTACTTCTTAAGAGTTGACAAAACAGTGAATGCAATCATAGGATTGGGAGAAGAAATCAAAGAATCTGTAATTGTTCAAAAGGTACTAAGATCTCTTCCTATGAGATTCAACCCTAAGATATTAGCACTAGAAGAAATATTGGATTTGAACTCAATAAGAATGGACGAACTGCATGGAATATTCACAACATATGAAATGAGAAATGAATAGGAAAATCTAGATGTAAAAGAAGCAGCCTTCAAAGCATTCAAAATATCAAAGAAAAAGAAAAAAGGAACAATAAGAATATAGAAACAACAATGACGTCTCGAAAGATGATGAAGAAGTGGCCAACTTCGTCAAAATACTAAACAAGGGAACCAATGGTAGGTATAGAGGTAAGATTCCTTTAATTTGTTTTAATTGTGATGGTATTGGTCATTTTGCTAACAAATGTCCTCATAAGAAAAAGAGAAATGATGAAGGTTACTCAAAAGGAAAACACACATATAAAGGCAAAAAAACTACAAAGAAAGATTTCAAGAAAATCTTATGCATCAAAGAAGACATCTCATCATCAAATGAAGATGAAATCAATGACAATGAGACAGGAAGAGTTCTATTCATGGCAGTAAAAGATTCTGACAAAGAATACTCCGAAGAAGAATATGAAGAATCCGAAGAAGGATATGAAGAAGTCAAAGATGAAATTGAAGAGGCATAAGTTGACTATCGAGAAGAATTAATGTGTTCCATAGAAGTTATCAGAAGTGAAAAGAAGAAAAATAAGAAACTACAGGCAGAACTAGACAAGAAAAAGGACTCTCGAGAACTAGAACAAATGATCACAAGATTGAAGGTTCAAATAGAAGAAGATAAAATAATTGAAGAAGCACTCAAAGAACAAATAGAAGAAAAGTACAAGATCATTGGAAACTTGGAAGAAGAGATTGTCACACTAAGAAAGGATATTCAAAAGAAAAATATGCAGAATAGCTCAAAAGTTCTGGATGACATTATCAATAGTCAAAAATCTCATCTTGACAATTCTAGACTTGGATACAATTAGACAGAAAAGGGATCAAACTCCAAAACAATAGAGCAAGAAACAAATCCAAAAAGATATGAAGAAACAATCAAAGGAGATAGGAAGATGTACAAGGAAGATTACAGAGACACTCCTCCACCGAGAAGATTCAGATTTCAGAATCAACAACAGACATATAGGCCTCAAGAAGAAGAAGGATTCATAAGAGCACCTTCTTTCAGAATATCTTTAACTCCCAGGTATCAAAATATATTTTTTGGTTTATGTTATGCCTGCAATAATTTTAGACATAAAGTTGTGAATTGCAGAGCTAACAACATGAACAATAACAACTTTGAGATTCATACACAAAGGGGTTACTCAAGAATACCTAGTGAAACACAAAGAAGAAGTTACAAAAGGTTTGAATCTTTGAGAACTGAAGTGGAATGTTACAAATGTAACCATTTTGGACACGTGGCCATAAATTGCAGAATGACAGTCCCTCCTAAAGAACCTCAACAAAATAACAACAGTCATAGACATTGATGATATTATTTTTGGTAGTGATGATGACAGGTTAAGCCATAAATTTGCAAAATATATGAAGAATGAATTTGAAATGTTGTTACTTGGAGAACTATCGTTCTTTTTGAGACTTCAGATACGTCAAAGAAACCAAGGAATCTTTATTTCTCAAACCAAGTATATTAGAGAAATGCTAAATAGGTTCGGAATGGAAGATTGCAAACTAGTTATCACTCCCATGCAAACCATTTGCAAGATGAGAAAAGATGATGATTCGAAGTCTACAGATCATTGACAATACAATTCAATGATTGAAACCTACTATATGTGACAACATCTAGACCAGGTGTAATGCAGGCAGTTGGACAGGTGGCACGATTTCAAGCAGCACCAAAAGAGTCACATGTGTTAGCAGTGAAGAGGATTTTTAGATATCTCAAAGGAACATAAGAGTTTGGATTATGGTATCCAAAAGGAAAGGATATATCACTTATTTCCTACACAGATGCAAATTGGGAAGGTTGTATTGATGACCGATGAAGAACCAGTGGAGCAACGTTCTACTTGGGTGAGTGTTTAGTATCATGGCTAAGCAAGAAACAATCATCATTATCTTTATCTACAGCCGAGACAGAGTATATTTCAGCAACATCATGTTGTACACAGGTTCTTTGGATGAAACAAACTCTGACAGATATACAGGTTGAGTATGATGAGCCGATTCCAATCTATTGTGATAATACAAGCACCATCAGTGTCTCAAAGAACCCAATTATGCACTCCAAGACAAAGAACATTCCAATAAAGTATCACTTTATACAGGAGCAGGTTGCAGAAAGGAACATCAGATTTGAGTATGTGGGCACAAAATAAAAAATGGCAGACATCTTCACAAAACCACTTCCACGGTGTTATCACTGAAATTTCGTCCGCAAATGGTTACAAGAATTCAAAATAGTCAAATAGTTATGAGGTCATCCATGGACCTGAATTAACATGAAAGCATTCACAAATGGTCAAAACTATACAACTAGTGAAAAAATTAAAGGGCGCTATGAAGACACTGGGTGCGCACACACATGCGCGAAACAGAAATGCAAGATTCACACACATGCGCACGATGCGCTACTATTGTTGCAAAAAGACACGCACCTGAGAAATGACACATTTATGAGAGTTGTCGGCCTCCCACCCACTTCTGGTTCAACTTCCAAGTTGATTTGACACTCAAATATGGACTAGATTCGACTAGGTGGCTGGTCAAAGACCTAGAAATGCCCTAATTAGCCTCTTTACACACTACAAACTAGTTGGACAATAACCCAAAGGAATGCTATAAAAAGTCCATGGATACACTTCATTTTTCAAGGAATTCAAAGAAAAGTTATGCTGCCATTATTCTCTTGAGGACTCTTCTATCCTTGCCAAGAATATGCTTGCATCATTGCATTGGGAAATCCATCTCACCCCTTGAGTGGATTAGCAAATAATTTTTTCACCATTTTCATTTTCATTTTCAAAGTTGTAAGAAGAGCTTATTTGTGGGGGTCCAAGAGCCCTCCCTTGGAGGAAGAAGGGACTCATAGTCCCCTTGCTTCTCGGTGTTTTCTTTCACTAATATCGGCCTTATCATTGGTGACATGGGTCTCATTGTTTCTTTTTTCCTATGTCCCTATGTTTATAAATTTAGTTGTTGTTTTATTTCTTAGTTATTGTTTTATATTTCTTTTTCTAACCCTTTTCCTTGTAGTTGTCCTGCTTAGCAAACCCAACTAAGCTTGCAAGCACCTCTATTTTGATCACTAAGGTGACGAAAGAGGTGCATCAGATTGGCGACTCCACTGGGGAAAGGTATCAATTTCCTACTCCATTTGGGTTTTTCTAGCTCTTCGTTTGGTTTATTTAACTTGCAGGTGCACTAACCGGCCTAAGCTGACTTGCCAATCATCCAATTCCAAGTTGAATTGGGAGAATTCCATCTAGAATTTTCATTCTCGGCCGTGTGTCACCTATGCGTGGGTTTTTAGGCTCACAGATGTGCATCGTGCACACATGCGCTCAAGTCATAGTTTTGTTCTGCGCACGTGCACTCATTAACTCTTTTCTATCTGCGCGCATGCACTCTGTGCGCCTCTGTCTCCACTGAGACCTGCACATCTGTGCAAAAATTCACATTGTAAAGTTTTTTGAGATGTGGGGAAGGCCCTTAGCCTTCTTAAAAGTGATTTCAAGAATGTTTTAAAGCTGCACCACACTTATTCCCATATTCATATAAAGGGGTTAGTCAAAACACATAGGCACATAGGAGGTTAAAACCAATTTCCTCTTTTGCTTTCATTTTTTGCCACATGAATGGCTTGTTTTGACTCAAAATATAAGTTGGAAATCATTTTTAATCACATTTAACTTACATTGAGACTAGAAGTTGGATAACAATCGCTTAGTATGCTCTTCTCTCGCGCCTTCAAGCGACCTTGAGAATTAGAAAAAGATCGTGAAACTATTTCATCTCCCTTAAGAAGATTAAAACCTTTAGGAGAGGACAACAACCCTTCTTAGGACTCCTCTTAGTTTATTTTTTCAAACACATCTTAATATTGTAATGGGCCCATACATGCCCACATGCTACAAAGATAGGATAGTGTTGAAATTTACTTTCTTAGATCAAATCACTAGGGAAGTTTAAAGTTTTGTAACGGGCCCACACATGCCCACATGATCACAATCTAGGATAGTTTCAAAGCTTTTCTTAGAGTACATCACAATAGGGAGTTAAAGGAATAGTAATAGACCCACATGTCCACATGCTAGCTTCCTAGGGACTTTTGAATTACCCAAGGTTGTACCAAAGACACTTAGTTAATTAAGTAATCAACAGTTGTAAGGACCAAGCGAAGTCCACATGCAGCAAGGTGACACCTAATTCACTAAAAATTGGCACACTTTCACTCATTCACACACAAAATTCATTTATCACTCACATAGGTTCTTCTTGAAACGTGGAGGTCAAAGTAAGTTTCCTCCAAAGGGATTTTGAAACACCCCACCCTTTTCTTGACGAAACTATCCACTCCCATTTAAATTCAACGAGGTTGGTTCACACCCCCAACCTCTCAAAACAACTACATCTAAATTTTTTCTAAAAACTCACTAAATTTTCCTCCACAGGAGGTGCCAAAATAATTTTTTTAGTCTAGGTAGGATTTCGGGGATAGGCATCCAAATAACTCCCCATTATCTGTTTCTCACATTGTCAAAACCATAGAAGTTATCAAATAGGGAACTGAAAATCCTCCAAGTCAAGTGTTCCTAACACCATAAGGCAGGGAGATACCCATGAAGGGTTGAAGGCCGAGGTTCGGTTGGTCTGTGTGTCCCCCCTTGAGGCACCCACCTCTTGGACGGGATCGAGCTCGTGACCCATTTCTGAGGCCGAAAATCTAAATGTCGCACTTTGACCGAGGTACCTAGTGACCAAATTTTAGGACATCTACCTAGGTGGCAATTGTGGGCTGCAATTGCACCTTGATTGGATTTTGTGCAGCTATTGGGAAATATTGCCATCTCTTTTAGGATATGCCCCCTTTACCCCTCATTATAACCAATTATTTCATCCTTCACTAGTTTCTCTTCCAATGACTTCAAACCCTACTATTGAGTACTATTGGAAGGTTTAGTGCTATTTGAGAGGAAGGACGTTACGTCTTCTAGGACACGAGCATTTGTTTTCTTTGATTCCCCACACGGACAAAACCCACTTATCCACATATATGCTTCTTTTCAAAACCACTTTATGTATGATGCACTTCTGACTACATTTTGATTTGGATATATATATATTGTGTAAAGTTCAAAATTTGCAACAAAAGGCTCTTGTTTCTTTATTACTCTCACCACCATTTGCACACATTTACTCAACTAGTTGGACATCATAGGGGACCCACAGAATCCCCATTGTTCTCGATGCTTGCTAAACCTCCCTCCTATCTTAGGGAGAGTGCCTGGTCTTGCCCACTCATCAACACCACCTTCACAAACTCCTGTGAGTGCTACTGTTTTAGGATTAGCTTTGCTTGGTTCCACATTACTTGGGTCCACTTCCCAAGGTCCTCTGTCCACTCTCTCTCCTTTACATGGAAGCGGGGGACCAACTTCCTCTCAAGGAGGAAGTACCAACCCACCTAGCCCCCATTGAGGGTCAGGTTCACAACACACTTACACCATGGCTGGAGCTAATCCTCCCCCCCCACTACAGATGCCATATTTGGCCTCTCTCAACATACCCGATCTAAGAAAACTCACCAATGATTCTATATTGCATGACCCCACATGGCCCGCAATGCCCACCAAACTACCTTCAGACATACCCAAGTTTGAAGGAAAGGCAGAAGATGACCCTGCCAACCATGTCATGACTTTTCACCTATGGTGCTCTTCCAACAACATTATGGATGATTCTATCAGACTGCGATTATTTCAACACACACTCACTCGCCCATCGACCAAATGGTATGTAGATGAAAAATCAGGGTCCCATGTGACTTTTGAATCCTTAGCCAAAGCATTTTTGACCTTCTTCCAATTACCAATCTTCCATGACAATGGTCTGGAACTACTCTCTAATTTAAAACAAACCTCAGCCACACATATTGTTGATCACATTCACAAGTTGCGTAGGCGACGTAGTTTGTGCAAAGCAGAAACCACCAAACAACAGTGTGCCTACTGGTTTCTCAGATCACTTGTTTCTCTCCTCGGTAAGGATGTAGCTTCCACCTTCCCTCAATCAGAAGAGGAAGCCATCAGTAAGGCTCAACAATATGAACTCATCTATGCATAGTCAGGGTACTTATACACTGTACTTCCTGATCTCCCAAAACCTGTGTCTTTGGCCAAGACAAACCTGGGATGTCTCACTCAACATACAGACTGATTGGTAACACCACTCACCACGGTCCACAACCCCAACAACCACCCATGTATGGAACACCTGAATACCCGCTAGCATATGGGGCACTTCTTATTACCCCCCACCCCCATATCAACAACCATACCCTGTTGTTATGCCTCCACCCATCAGTGGGCCACTGTCGGCACCCCCCATACACCCACTAATTCAAATGCGTTTAGGTACCCCCTCTACCTCAGCTTATAGCACTAGTGAATGTGCCATGCCTTCCTATGTACCTTACGAATTATTACCCCCATAGAATCCATACTTTCCATTTCCTGGTCCCCCACAACCCATGGCTCCCCCACATCCTCATGCTGGGGTGAATTTTGTTCAACCCTCTCCCGTTCAGCAATATCAAAATTTCGAACAGCTGAATATGGAAAATCCGACCCATTYGTCGAACAATGCCAAAAAGAAAGGAAGAAACAGGAACAACAACAACCCAGGTCAAGGTGGGAATCAACCCCAACAGAACCAACCTACCGGAGGCAACCAGAACTAGGGGGATCAAAACCCCCAAGGGGGGCAATAATACTAGGCGCCAAGGGAGAAATAACAATAATGCTAAAACCAACTTCCCTTGTTCCCTTTGCGGTGAGTTCAGTCATTACACTCATCATTGCCCCCAAATCGCTGATTTCAAACGACTGAAAGACTTCAGCAGTCTACCCCATCCTCCAACACCGCCTTCTCCTCAGCAGGCCCCATAAAAATACGTGCAACAACCCCCCCTGTCGTGCTGTAGAATCCTATTCCACACCAAGGTGTGATAAACACAAAATAGGACACACAGCCTCCCCCACCTCAGGTGGGACAGTACCTCAACCCAAACAATCTAGTAGATCGCACAATCCTCCTCACTAATGAGGAAGAAATCCTTCTGCAAACACGTAATCGTCAGTATCCTGCACCCATTGAGTCTCCTCCCATCCCTCCAGAGACAAACCCTGCACAGACGGGACCCCCGTTGGTGATCCCTTTCCCTAACATAGAGCCACCTCTTCACATCCCTCGCATCCCATTACGCAGAAATGTCCACAACCCACAGGCTAGAGCTGCTCATAATTACAGTTTGGTTGATGACTCAGCACAATACTCAACTGCCATGTCAGTCTTAGAAGTCCTTCAGACTTGTCCCACTCAGCGGAAATCATTACTTTCTGCCTTGGGGGAAGTCGACCCCATAGATACTCGACTCATTACATTCGATCTTGACAGCGTAGAACCCCGCTTTCCCGCCTTGATCACTTTTCAAATCCCAGTAAAAATATGGAACATCACAATTCATCGGTGTATCATCGATGAAGGTGCATCTACATGCATTATGTCCAAATCTGTATGGAAGAAACTTGGTTCCCCCAAACTCATACCCTCTGCCATTACCTTACGAGCTTATGACGGATGACCATCATCTTTTGAAGGGCTCTTCCAAAATGTCCCCGTAGAACTCGGGGGCAAGACTATTCTCATCGACATTGAAGTTATCGACACCCCACTCGATTATAATATCCTATTCGGTCGTAGCTACATGTACGCTATGAAAGAAGTTGTCTCTTTTTTCTTTAGAACAATGATGTTCCCCCACAATGGGAATATCATTACCATTGACCAAGTCTCACATTACGAGCCTAACCCATCTGCCAACATCGATAACATTCTTCCTCTCATTCACATGAGTCACGACGCCTACCTATTCGTCGAAATAGGTCCTGGAATTTTCAAAGATCCATCATTGTTAGGAACTTACCATGGAGCACCATCGCTCCTTCATCCTTCCAATCAAGTATGCATCGTATCATCTAATGGAACTAACACAGAGGATACCCTTCCTCCTCGGGAGGCTTCTATCATATCTGACGTCCCACTAGTCGCAGAACTTCCCCCTCACGAGCCTCCTGCGAACTCATCGACCCCAACAGTCCACGATTTCACCTCTCCCTAAGGACATATCCTAGTTTGGGAGACAGTTCCCCAAGCCATCACTTAAATCCCCTTATTTTACCCTCCACCTGGCATTGAATCTTTCCAGGTAGCCGCAATTCTTACCCTCCCTAATATGGTCTTAGCAATTCCAGTTTGGTATTTACATCCACCAAAGATGGTCCCTCGGCCATCCCTTCCCCCCCAAATGGAAGGAATCCCAATAACGATTCCCATACTTACCCCCACCATACCCTCTACACCCCCACTCACTACCCCCCCTACCACAGTTTGGGGCAGGAGAAAGAAGAAGGATCCCACATCTCCACTTCCCCCACGTGTCCAACCCCCTTGCACGCTATGTGAGAAAGATGGACACCAAACCAACAACTACCCATCTCTACCAGAGTTACGGAATTTGATTCCACTCAATCAAACTCCCTCACCACCCGCCACTATAGCCAATACTGCCGCTACCACCCCCCATTCAAGTAGTAAAGGGTTGCAAACCAAATTCGCTTGCGCTATATGTTCAGAATATGGCCATTATACCCAACATTGCCCAGCATTGCCACTCTTTCGGAAGACATTAGCTGCAGTACACCAAACCTTCCAGAGCGAACCCATTCTAGCTACGTCATCCTTACCAACAATCACTGACATTCATTATGTCACAACTTCAGTCAATGAAAAATCAGGCTCCCATGCGACTTTTGAATCCTTAGCCAAAGAATTTTTAACCTTCTTCCAATTACCAATCTTCCATGACAATGGTCTGGAACTACTCTCTAATTTCAAACAAACCTCAGCCACACATATTGTTGATCACATTCACGAGTTGCATAGGTGACGTAGTTTGTGCAAAACAGAAACCACCAAACAACATTGTCCCTACTGGTTTCTTAGATCACTTGTTTCTCTCCTCGGTAAGGATGTAGCTTCCACCTTCCCTCAATCAGAAGAGAAAGCCATCAGTAAGGCTCAACAATATGACCTCATCTATGCACAGTCAGGGTACTTATACACTGTACTTCCTGATCTCCCAAAACCTGTGTCATTTGGACAAGACAAACCTGGGATGTCTCACTCAGCAGATGGACTGATTGGTAACACCACTCACCACGGTCCACAACCCCAACAACCACCCATGTATGGAACACATGAATACCCGCTACAATACGGGGGAACTTCTTATTATCCCCCACCCCCTTATCAACAACCATACCCTGTTGTTATGCCTCCACCCATCAGTGGGCGACCGACGACACCCCCCATACACCCACTGATTCAAACGAGTTTAGGTACCCCCTCTACGTCAGCTTATAGCACTAGCGAATGCACCATGCCTTCCTATGTACCTTACGAATCGTTACCCCCATAGAATCCATACTTTCCATTTCCTGGTCCCCCACAACCCATGGCTCCCCCACATCCTCATGCTGGGGTGAATTTTGTTCAACCCTCTCCCGTTCAGCAATATCAAAATTTCGAACAGCTGAATATGGAAAATCCGACCCATTCGTCAAACAATGCCAAAAAGAAAGGAAGAAACAGGAACAACAACAACCCAGGTCAAGGTGGGAATGAACCCCAGCAGAACCAACCTACTGGAGGCAACCAGAACTAGGGGAATCAGAACCCCCAAAATGGAAATAATACTAGGCGCCAAGGGAGAAATAACAATAATGTTAAAACCAACTTCCCTTGTGCCCTTTGCGGTGAGTTCGATCATTACACTCATCATTTCCCCCAAATATCTGATTTCAAATGGCTGAAAGACTTCGGCATTCTACCCCATCCTCCAACACCGCCTGCTCCTTAGCAGGCCCCATAACAATATGTGCAACAACCCCCCCCCCTACTGTCCTGTAGAATCCTATTCCACACCAAGGTTTGATAAACACCCAATAGGACGCACATCCTCCCCCACCTCAGGTGGGACAGTACCTCAACCCAAACAATCCAGTAGATCGCATAATCCTCCTCACTAGTGAGGAAGAAATCCTTCTGCAAACACATAATCGTCAGTATCCTGCACCCATTGAGTCTCCTCCCATCCCTCCAGAGACAAACCCTGCACAGACGGGACCCCCGTTGGTGATCCCTCACCCTAACATAGAGCCACCTCTTCACACCCCTCGCATCCCATTACGTAGGAATGTCCACAACCCACAGGCTAGGGATGCTCATAATTACAGTTTGGTTGATGAGTTAGCACAATCCTCAACTGCCATGTCAGTCTTAGAAGTCCTTCAGACTTGTCCCACTCAGCGGAAATAATTACTTTCCGCCTTGGGGGCAGTCGACCCCACAGATACTCAACTCATTACATTCGATCTCGACAGCGGAGAACCCCGCCTTCCCGCCTTGATCTCTTTTCAAATCCCAGTAAAATATAGAACATCACAGTTCATCGGTGTATCATCGATGAAGGTGCATCTACATGCATTATGTCCAAATCTGTATGGAAGAAACTTGTTTCCCCCGAACTCATACCCTCTGCCATTACCTTACGAGCTTATGATGGATGTCCATCATCTCCTAAAGGGCTCTTCCAAAATTTCCCCGTAGAACTCGGGGGCAAGACTATTCTCATCGACATTGAAGTTATCGATGCCCCACTCGATTATAATATCCTATTCGGTCGTAGCTACATGTACGCTATGAAGGCAGTTGCCTCTTCCGTCTTTCGAACAATGATGTTCCCCCACAATGGGAAGATCATTACCATTGACCAAGTCTCACATTACAAGCCTAACCCATCTGCCAACATCGATAACATTCTTCCTCTCATTCACATGAGTCACGATGCCTACCCACTTGTCGAAATGGGTCCTGGAATTTTCAAAGATCCATCATTGTTAGGAACTTACCGTGGAGCACCACCGCTCCTTCGTCCTTCCAATCAAGTATGCATCGTATCATCTAATGGAACTAACACAGAGGATACCCTTCCTCCTCGAGAGGCTTCTATCATAACTGACGTCCCACTAGTCACATAACTTCCCCCTCACGAGCCTCCTGTGAACTCGTCGACCCCAACAGTCCACGATTTCACCTCTCCCTAAGGACATATCCCAATTTGGGAGATAGTTCCCCAAGCCATCACTCAAATCCCCTTCTTTTACCCTCCACCTAGCATTGAAGCTTTCCAGGTAGCCGCAACGCTTACCCTCCCTAATATGGTGTTAGCAATTCCAGTATGGTATTTACATCCACCAGAGATGGTCCCTCGACCATCCCTTCCCCCCCAAATGGAAGGAATCCCAATGACGATTCCCATACTTACCCCCACCATACCCTCTACACCCCCACTCACTACCCCCCCTGCCACAGTTGGGGGCAGGAGAAAGAAGAAGGAGCCCACAGCTCCACTTCCCCCGCGTGTCCAACCCCCTTGCACGCTATGTGAGAAAGATGGACACCAAACCAACAATTGCCCATCTCTACCAGAGTTACGGAATTTGATTCCACTCAATCAAACTCCCTCACCACTCGCCACTATAGCCAATACTGCTGCTACCACCCCCCATTCAAGTAGTAAAGTGTTGCAAACCAAATTCGCTTGTGTTATATGTTCAGAATATGGCCATTATAACCACCATTTCCCATCATTACCACTCTTTTGGCAGACATTAGCCGCAGTACACCAAAGCTTCTAGAGCGAACCCAGTCTAGCTACATCATCCTTACCAACAATCACTGACATTCATTATGTCACAACTTCAGTCAATGAACGTATGAGATGCCCTTTCTCTCTATGTGAATCATTAGATCATTTTGCATACCAGTGCCCTATGGTCATTGAATACAGGAAACGCCAATTGACCCTGCTTCACAGACCCACAAAATCGATAGTCGACCTTACCTCATCACTAGAGGTTCTTCATGTCATTTCCCCCAAACCTGAGGCCCTTCCAATGCCTCCATGGTTCTTAGATGACTTATCTGAGCATTCACCGCCCAATCCCTCCAAATCTGCCACTCATTTCCCTACGGAAAGTTTACACCCAACTACCACCGGTACTCGTCAGTACTTCGACATTTGGTTTATGTCGAGTGAACCCCCGCAATTTCCTCGCGTTGTTCCCCCTACTTCTTCATCCACAGGGGGTAGCCACATGACAACAATTACCGATATAACTCTTCATGACCCCTTGTATTCCTTCCGATTCTACTGTGACAAGGAAATACTAGAAGAGTTAAACAACCCTGACTACCCATGGGATGCACTACACCACCGCGCACTCTTCTTTCCATAGGAAGCCTCCACGCCTCCTAACCAACACCCCATCTACGTGGTCGAAACCAAGGATTTTATCCCATCAGGGCCTATCGACTGGTTCAAAAACCCCATTCCTTCCCCTGATGCTTTTAAAGAAGGCAACATGGCCAACATTTCCCTGACCATGAAAATCGACATTTCCATAAAAAATGGCATCATTGAGGAAATCACCATTGGAGCTGCTTGCACTCCTCAAGAAATCACTGCCTATAAATCCCTCTTCCAGGAATATCGGGATATTTTTTCCTGGTCATACATGGAAATGCTTGGCCTCAATCCCTCTATCGTCAAACATCGCATTGACACCTGGCCCGACATTACACCAGTTCGTCAAAAACAACGACTGCTACACCCATCAAAAGAAGCGGCCATCAAAGCTGAAATTGACAAATTACGCGTTGTTGGGTTCATCTACCCCATCGCCTATACATCATGGGTTTCCAACCCTGTACCTATTAACAAAAAATAGGGTACTATCCACATCTGCATGGACTTTCGTGATCTCAATCACGCATGTCCCAAAGACAACTTTCCAACGCCTTTCATCGATCAAATTATCGACGACTACGTAGGCCACGAGGCTCTATCCTTCATGGACGGTTTCTCTGGTTATAACCAAATTCAAATTCACCCAGCCGATCAGTACAAAACTGCATTCACTACCCCTTGGGGTACTTTTTCATATTGTTTCATGCCTTTTGGCTTAAAGAATGTTGGTGCAACTTTCCAATGGGAGATGACATACATTTTTCACGATCTGGCTCATATCATCCTCGCATACTTGGATGACCTCACAACTCGATCCAAGAAATGCACCCAACATCTTGATGATTTATGAATCATCTTCCAACGGTGTCGTCAGTACAACATCCGCTTGAATCCCCTCAAGTGCATTTTCTGCATTACCACGAGGCGCCTCCTCGGCTTCATTGTTTCCCAAAGCGATATTACCGTGGACCCCCTCAAAGTCCAAGCTATCACTGAAATTCCACCTCCCCAGAATTTACGTCAACTTCAGAGCCTACAAGGCAAGGCTAAATTTTTACGATAATTTGTCCCAGACTACGCCATTCGCGCACATGGCTTCCTTTGCTTACTATGTCACGACATCCCATTTCACTGGGATGAACATGCCCAATAGTCATTTGACGAACTTAAAATGACGCTCTCCAACGCCCCTTTAATTAGTGCACCTGACTACAATCACGACTATATCCTCTACGTATCAGCATCAGTTGTTTCAGTAGCAGGAGTTCTCATTCAGCTAGGTGATGACAATCGTGAGCATGTCATTTATTACGTTGGTAAAAACCTCTCAGGGCCACCGTTGAAGTATAAACACGAAGAGAAACTAGCTCTTGCAGTCGTCCTCACAGTCCAGAGACTACGTCACTACATTCTGCTTCACATAACTAAGGTTGTAGCAAATTCCAACCCTATGAAATACTTGCTCAGTCATCGGCAAATTAACGACAAATTTGCTCGATGGATCGTTATCCTCGAGGAGTATGATCTTGAATTCTCAACACCCAAGAGCAAGAAAGCCCTCATTCTCACCAAACTTGTCACAACCCTCCCCTCTGACACAACCAGTGCCCCCGTCAATACCGACTTTCCCGACGAACGCCTCTTTTACATCACTTTGGATGATCCTTGGTACGATGACCTCCTCATCTACCTCCAAAATCAAAAGTTCGGTAACCACCTTTCACGAGATGATTGTCATCATATTTTCCACCAGGCCCCCCGCTACCTCCTCATCGGAGACATATTATACCGGTGAGGGGTCGACACCATCCTTTGTCGATGCCTGACCATTGACGAGGCCGATAGAGTCTTGAATGACTGCCACAGTGGCACATGTGGGGGCCATCTTTTGGGACTATCCACTGCTTAGAAGATTATCTGAGCAGGTTACTTTTGGCCTACCCTGTTTCACGATTGCGTTCATGCCGTGAAATGAGGCGAGAAGTGTCAGCTTTAGGCCAACAAAGCCCGAGCACCATCTGCTCTTCTTCATCCAGTCATCACGACTGGCCCTTTTTGTAAATGGGGCATCGACTTCATGACTTGTAATCCCCCCTCCAGCAATGGACACAAATACGTTGTTGTTGCAGTCGATTACTTCACCAAATGGGCTGAAGCTATGCCCACCTTCAACAATATCGCTGACACTGCAGCGCACTTTTTCTTTAACCACTTCATATCCCGCTTTGGAGTACCACTCCAACTTGTTTCCGATCACGGGAAACACTTCGAGAATGAGATTTTCGTTGAACTCTCATCTCGGTTAGGATTCTCCCACGATTTTGCCTCACCATATTACCCTCAATCTAACGGATAGGTCGAAGTAGTTAACAAGGTCCTCAAGACCATGTTACAGTGCACGGTTAATAAACAAAAGACCAATTGGCATCATATGTTATTTTCCACGCTATGGGCTTACCATACGGCTGTGAAAACAACTACTAGTTTCACACCATTTCATCGAGTCCATGGGGTTGAGGCCACTCTTCCCATCTAGTGTGAAATTCCCACCTTACACACCGCAATTGAGCTATTACTTGACACTACTCCAATGGAGTAGTTCTTGTTGAACTTAGAGTCCCTGGATGAATATCGTTGATCTTCATTACAGAACAATGAGGTAGCTAAAAAATGATCAAAGGCTACCTTTGATCGACATGTCAACCTTCTCTCATTTTGTGCAGGTGACTTCTTCCTTGCTTACGATATCTCTCATGATACCTTGGGCCATGGAAAATTCAAGTCACTATGGCATGGCCCATACATTATCCAACATTGCCTCACCAAAGGCGCATACATCCTGGCCTCTCTCGAAGGTCCCTCTCTCAAATAACCCATCAAGGGTTATACTTAAAGAAATTGTATGCTTAAACGTAGTCATTCTACTTTAGGTTATTTATTTTATAGTGTTTTTAATCTTTTTTCCATCCCTCACGTCTAAACTATCATTTGTGCTATTGACAGATGCTTCCTCTACCGGCCTACCACATCGGTTACACTGATGGCGCCAGTTGTTGGACACAAAATCTTGCTTCGGTCGCTTGGGCTCTCTACACCCCCTCACATGAAATGCTCCATTTGAGCAGCATATGTTTTGGTTCAGCGACCAACAACCAAGCTGAATACACTGTCGTCATTGGCCTCCTGGCCGATGCCCAACATCATCGTATTTGTGACCTTAGCGTCTTTCTCGACTCTCAACTAGTCGTTATCCAACTCAACAATGTGTATTGTGTACGCGACCCTTGCCTCTTTCGCAAATACCTGCAGGTTAGACTTTTATCTTGACATTTTGATTCCATTACATTTACACATATTCCAAGAAAATTGAATCAAATTATAGATAACCTAGCTAATATTGTGTTAGACTGGCATATATCACATCAAGATACCTCTACACATACATAAACATATCAACAACCTATCACAGCATATATAGATTAGACATCATCAACACATTTAACAAAACACATGTAAACACCACATACATCTCAAAATGTATACTCATGTATATATAAAACGGTCCACAGTGCCATCCAAATGTTTACATACAAAAATACAAGTATCCACAAGCCAGTGAATCACCTCGGTAAAAAATGGGCTCACCAGCCTATATACAAAAATACAACAATACAGAGAGCACCACTCAAGGTTCCTCTAGAGCAACACCTCCTGCCCCTCCCTCAGGTAGTGGTCCCCCACCCACTATTGGTCCCTCCTGCCCCAGAGGTAGTCGTCCGGTCATCGTAGCACCTGCTACTGTTGCCCGCCATACCACGACCTGCCATGGTGGCAGAATCCCCACACACTTCTCCCGGATGCCCTCATCCTGGATATGAGACCACATGCCCTCAGGCACACCCTGTAGCACCGCCTCCAGACGACGACGTATGTCCTCAAAATCTACTCTGGCATTTGCTGGAGGAGCATGTGATGGCCCGACACCAGGGTCATCAAATCGACATCTCCTCACTTCTCTCTCAGGATCATCTAGTCTCGCCTCAGCGTCCTCACACCGTCGTCTCTCTCCAACCCGTGGTCCTCCCCGTGGTGGTCTCTCCAGCTCCTGACGAGCCGGTGCTCTATGAAACTCCACCTCGCACCCGCGAGGTGCCACATCTGCAGATACAAACAAGCAACAGATAGTATTAGCATCTATATCATATACATATGTCATGCTATCTCAAAAAACATATATATCAAAATCATCAACATACCTCGACGGTCAAACACCTCCCCTGGAGGTAACACCATGTCCGGATCCTCCCGGAAGTCAACCCCAGCATAGGGGAATTGCAATATCACCTATGGCATCTTCCGTCACACCTGTGTCACCTCAGCAATAAAGAAGTGGCCACCGTCGCCACCACCATGGCAAAGCAAAAAAGTCGACCATCTCTTTAGTCGCGGCTCTCGCGCCCCAGGCGCACCCAATAAAATCCTAGGGCGCAACATAGGCACCCTCTCCAAAAACCAGGCCACTAGGATGAACCCAAAGGAAAACTCTCCTGTATCCATGGACCGACAGTGGTCCAGCTACCCTACCATCTTGGCATGTAGCGTAATCCCCCAGGCGAAGTGCTCACCGACCAACACCCTCTCCATCACACACAACTGACCACCACTGATCCACTGTGTTGCAAGAGACCCATAAACTCTCACAATCATCACTGCTATGTAGCGATGCACTAGGGCATCCATCGCCCCAATGCTCATGATAGTTCCAGACATAAAGTTCTCCCTCGAACAGTACCTTCGGCTAACTGTTGCTAGCAACACATCCCTCGGTAACACCGGCTCCGCTGGTAGGGGCGTTCCCTAAAATGGGAGCCCAGTCAAAAAGTATACATCCTCCACCGCAGTGAAGGCAATCTGCTCTCCCTGCACTATGAAACAATGCAGGTCCGGACTCCACATCTGGATAAGAAACTATAGGAGATACTCCTGCGCCTGTATCAACGGGCACTCAAAGAACTTTAGCAGCCCATAGGCTGCCAAAGTCGCACGTACCCCCGTCTCCTTAATAGCCATAGCGTCTCTCAGCTGGGACCAATCCTGCTCTCGCCAACCAATCGACATTGTGCACAATGATCGCCTGCAACCACATAAAAAATATAAAGTTTAAAAAGATAAACAACATTAAAAAGATAAGGTTTACACCCATCAACCTTGCCTCCAAGGCACGACTGTTTAACCCACAAGTGTGCACATGTGTGCACCTGTTCACTCACCAGGCGTGCATGTATGTGCGCCTGTTCACTACACAGGTGCACTCTTAGGCACACATGTCCATCATCCAGGTGTGCACAAGTGCATGCCTGTTCAACATACAGGGGTGCCTTCATGCACCCCTGTCACGAACACAGACGCGCCTTAATGTGCGCCTGTCCAAAACACAGTTGCGCACACATGCGCAGCTATGTAGCCAACAGGTGCACACATCATGCACGCCATTGTCCCCTTTACAAGCACCCCCATGTGCACCTATTCGGTGGGCAGGCATGCCCTTATGCGCTCATACCTCCAGATCTCCCGCACACGTGGGGGCCCACACCCATAAAACCCCCTGTATGGCCCTCCATACATCCCCTTCTCGAAAAAGGAAAACCTAATTCTATGTAGGATGATCAGACCACTAACTTGAAGCTCGTTGGTCCTGAATCGGATGCCTCATCCTCCCCAAATCTCCAAATATCCTCTGAATACTTCTCGTCCAGTCACTATAGCAGCAAGTACAAATAAGGTGGCAATGTGGGCCCTACAGCTATATATAGGCCTTTTTGCCAAACTTCCACTCACCATTCTGGGAGCTCCGGGTGTATATTTCTCGATCCATCTTCAGCTAGAGGATCAACATCCCATCATCTACATCACGACAGTTCCTGTGCCTCTTTTCATCCTGAGCCCCTGGGACGCCATTTTTTTCATACCTTGCTCAGGTACGCATGCACATATTCAAAATTATCAAATAAATGCTCATATGTTCGATTCTCTTCAGATATTGTTCACGTCAGGTATTTGGTTTTCATGTGTGTAGGTACTTGGTCATCATACATCAATGCAACCCCTTCAGGTATATACTCAGTACTGGCATGTAGTCATTCCCTCTGAATCTTACTTACATCTCCAGTCACACCCTCTGACATTTGCCTCTAGGATCCCCATTTCCGGCTCTGTAGTACCAACACCTCCATTTTAATCTTCGGTACTGTCACCCAGTAGCACTCTTACCCACATGAGTTGTCCCATTCATAGCACCCTTTTGCGCCTTTGACACTCATGCTATTTTTCAAAACCCTTTAGGGATGGTTGTCTCGATAAGTCTTATATCATGTTGTGAATCAACCACATACTCCTTCTCCTCATTTTGCTAGCTTTCCCAACGAACTCCTAGATTATCTCTTCACAGTTCTCTTTTTTTACTGCACCTCCGCAGTATCATGAACCCTCCATTTCATCCACAATCAGTTTGCCCATCTGCAAATTTCCCTTCATTTCACTTACCTCATATAGAAACCCACCCATGGGGCCCCCACCCTCCACCAATTCTCTGAGCAAATTATGCTCTACCCGGGCCAACCATATCACATTGGGGCACTCATTTCTGTATTTGTACACTTATCCCAAATTATTCTTTATTTATTGTACAAACGCCTTTGTTTCCAGCAGTTACATTACCTTTTTGTCGTCCCCTTTGGCGACCTTCTTCCCTTTTTGGCCAACGCAACCCATGTCTTCCTTGGTTGGGGCATTTTTTATCATCTACCCTTATTGACATCATCCATATCCTCTGATTATCTCATAGGCCACTTACCTCTACCCTCTGAGTTTATTCACTTTGTCTCGCCTCTGGCACAACTTTGCCCACGTCTTGTTGTCCCCCTGACACTCGACTTAGTTGAGCGGTTGCGGCCACTTATACTTCACATATACCCCCAACCCAAGGCAGTCTTGAGTCTCCATACATATTGACTTCGACCATGTACCTCTTCTAAATTCTTAAGCTCATCTAGTAGATTTCACGAAGCCATTTTCTTCTGGGAGTCGCGTCCCCCTTTTTTCCGACATCGGCACAGTTTTCCAAAAGGGCGACAGTGTCTTGATTCTCATTACCCATCCAGTGAGAGATCTTGGACGGCACAGGGAGAACCACAATTGATCCTTGTTTTCGTTGACCCCCATAACATTCGATGTCAACACTTTCTCATGTTACGGTGGGTCTTACTTTGTGACTATTGCAGTTAGTTCTTATACTTGTCTAAGACCTCTGAACTTGGCTGGGCTATCAATGCCTACAGAATCCATGATACTTATTACAGATGTCACTGCCTACTATTCAGAGTATGTTCCTCCATGGAATTGTCTTATGCCTTTATCACGACCGCCCCCGAGGGTGTTTCAGTTGTCTACATCAACACTTCATTCCTCTTTTTGAGTCACATGACACAAGCATGGGGCATGCCCGCCTCGTTTGTACACAGTTTATTTTTTATACACCTTATGGAAGGTTGGGTTCTACAGGTTCCCATCTCCCTCCAACGAGGCACTCTTGACAATCCCACTATTGATCTCTCTTACAACAACACTCTCAGTAGAAGAAACATTGATGGTTTTCGGCTATACGTATGCTCCTAACCTCTTCCATCAGGGGGCATCTGTTATCACTGAAATTTCGTCCGCAAATGGTTACAAGAATTCAAAATCGTCAAACAGTTATGAGGTCATCCATGGACCTGAATTAACATGAAAGAATTCACAAAGGCTCAAAACTATACAACTAGTGAAAAAATTAAAGGGCTCTATGAAGACACTGGGCGTGCGCGCACATGCACGAAACAGATACGCAAGATTTGCGCACATACGCACGATGCACGATTGTTGTCGCAAAAATTCGCGCACCTAAGAAATGACACATTTATAAGAGTGGTCGGCCTCCCACCCACTTCTGGTTCAGCTTCCAAGTTGATTTGACACTCAAATCTGGACTGAATTTGACTGGGTGGCTAGTCAAAGACCTAGAAATGCCCTAATTAGCCTCTTTACACACTACAAACTAGTTGGACAATAACCCAAAGGAATGCTATAAAAAGGCTATGGATACACTTCATTTTTCAAGGAATTCAAAGAAAAGTTATGTTGCCATTATTCTCTTCAGGACTCTTCTATCTTTGCCAAGAGTATAGTTGCATCATTGCATTAGGCAATCCATGTCACCCCTTGAGTGGATTAGCAAAGAATTCTTTCACCATTTTCATTTTCATTTTCAAAGTTGTAAGAAGAGCTTATTTGTGGGGGTCCAAGAGCCCTCCCTTGGAGGAAGAAGGGACTCATAGTCCCCTTGCTTCTCGGTGTTTTCTTTCACTAATATCAGCCTTATCATTGGTGACATGGGTCTCATTGTTTCTTTTGTCCTTATGTCCATATGTTTATAAATTTAGTTGTTGTTTTATTTCTTAGTTTAATTCTTAGTTATTGTTTTATATTTCTTTTTTTAACCCTTTTCCTTGCAGATGTCCTGCTTAGCAAACCCAACTAATCTTGCAAGCACCTCTATTTTGCTCACTAAGGTGATGAAAGAGGCACAACACACGGGAATCCCTTGAATATCTTTTCCAGATACTTGGAGTTATTTCTTCTCCAAAATGAATTCTTTTTTAATGCTTATCTTATATGTATTAGATTTACACGAGGAAGCACCATAAGAGGACAGTTCAGTTAGGGGGAGCAACCCCGGATGGAAAGATACCTTTGCGATTGATGAAAAAGGGGGAGATATTTATCAGATGCAGAGGAAAGAGGCATGGTTCTAGGGGGAGCATGAGTGATATGATTTTAGTATTGCATCAGAGTGTTTCCGTCAATTCCAAAGGGGGAGATTGTTGATTAAGGTTGGTTGTCATTGATGTCAACCCTTGAAGAAAGCCCTGTAGCACAAAGGTTGGGTAATGGACCCAATATTGTTTGATGTAAAGATGAATCGTTATTGTACTATAATGGTTGATAATAAGTAGAAATATTTGAAATCCAATGTGGTCCCCTTATGGTGAAATCCCTCACGGGAAGACGCTTTGTGTATTGAGTTATCCTAGAAGTATGGTTAGAGAACCCATGCTTATTTGTGGAATAATGAAATGAATGCTAGTGAATTTTTCATTGAAACTATCCTATATGGATAGTTCTTTTCATTCCATTTCCAGTGGTATGTGGAACGTCACATAACTCCTCGTGGTTAGAGAGTTATGGCCATGAGAAGTTGGAGAACCCAGGTTTGGGTAATGGACCCAAGTTTGTTTGATGGATAATGGTATGAGTTTTGATATATTTTCAGGTAATACTATTCTATATGGATAGTACATGTCATTCTATTTCTGGTGGCATGTGGAATGTCACATATTTTCTCACATTTTGAGAGTTATGGCCTTACAAAGTTGGAGGACCCTCATATGTCATCTAAAAGCCCCAAAAGGTCAAAGTAGTCAAAGTGGTTTAAGAGATTTTAAAAGGTAAATAATAAATTGAAGTGATGAGTGTACTATAATTCAAAGTGAATACAAAATAAATTAATTCAATAATAAATTTAATGGAAAAATTACAAGTGCGTTAACCCTAAAATAAGGAAAGTGGGAAAAGTGACCTAGAAGATGTTTTTAAGGAAGCTACTTGGAGAGTATAAATAAGAGGAAAGGCTCTCTCATTTAAGACACACTTGAAAATATTGAATAACTATAGGTGTCTGAGGTAACCAAAGGATATATAAGCTGGATTTCTAAGGAAAGTGAATAAAAGAAGGTCGGATTTCAAGGAAGGAAAAAAGTTTTTGATGATGCTTTCTAAGGTATGTTTTTTTTTCAGGTCATCTCACCATTTTCACAATAACGTTTTTTCTAGAATGATTCATATTGTTAAATTTATATTCCATTGAGGAGACATATCCAAGTATATGTGGTAAAAAAATCATCTTGTGGGTCGTTGTATTTTTGGAGTTACACTCCGTGGAAAATAGGGTTTGTGGCTAGTCCTGAAACTAGTCAAAAACAGGTGTTTTAGGTAAAAATGTCATAACTTCTTCATAGCAGATCCAAATTTAGTCAGGAAAAATGTGTTGGTTATATTACCTCTTTTAGTATTCTTTGTAATAGTTTCATATTAATTCAACAAATATTTCGTGTGGGGAATGCTCTACAAGGTCGCTCTCTAGAATAAGCCAGAATTCAACAAGGTGTGCCAATTTTTCCATAAATCATTTTTTGAGAGGTTCCAAGTAGTGACACCTGGAGGAATTGCATAAAATACATTGAAGAACATTTTTTATTAGTTTCAGATATTTATTCATTACATGTACAAAGTTATGATTATTTCAAGTTAGGGTTGTTGACTAATCCAAAACTAGTCTTGTGAGACTAAAGAAACGTTTGATGAAAATGATAGTCTATTGTTGTTAAAGTTAAGGAAGGTTTTCAGGTATGTGATCATATACACCAGGTATATTACAGAGTTACAAATCATATTTGGATGATGAAATTGATGAGGGATAGTTGGGTACATGCTTGAGACAAGTAGTTGATGAGTTGGCACATACATGAGGTGTATAGTTGATGATGTTCGTACATATTGATGATTCAGAGTTGATGAGTACTTGACACATGTTTGGTACAGGTTGGTGCATGGTTTATGCACTTGTTTATGGTACATGTTGATTATAGGTTGAGGTACAGGTTGATGCATGGTTCAGGTTTATTGGTACATGTTTACAACAGTATATCTCACAGTGATAGTGTGAAAATAGTTCCATAATTCTAATTTTACTTTAGGGCGTTTGGACAAGGAAAGGACAGGTGGTTGTAGCCACCTTCGAGTTGTAGCCGGAGAACATAGGGGCTTGTAGCCTCCTTCTGGTTGTAGCCGGAGAATTGGGGAGTTGGAGCTTCCGTCAAGTTGTAGCATGAGACACTAGGGGGTTGGAGCCTCCTTCCAGTTGCATCTAGAAAACAAAGGAAGTTGGTTCTTCCAATGAATGTAATTCTTCAAGACATATAAGATAAATCATTCCGTGGTTTTTCTCCCGATTTAGGTTTCCACGTAAAACACTGGTGTATTGTGTATGTGTGTGATTGTTCATTTCTTGTTTCTCATTACTGGATAATAATTCTACATTGATATAACACTTGGATTATTTGAAGAAAAAGGATTATAATTACGCTATTACTAATTCACCCCCCTCTCAGTAATCCAACAAGTTTGACTTCACCAATGCTTGATCTAAGGGGAAACTTGAACGTTGGATTGAAGGTGGCTCCGTCGATAAAATATAAAACAATACCCCATGCTCTTGGGTCAATATTTCCTCCAGGATTATGATCTGATTCTCGAGTGCACCAAAAATGTTCTTCTGGGATATGGAATATATTACCCTTGAGGGAATCATAAGCTTACAAGAAAATAAGACATGTCTGGAATTACTAAGGGGTGATTTTGGATGGATATCAAAGGAGGAGGAGGGCCCAACACCATAAGGCATTAATGACCTTGCACCAAGGTTTTCTCCATGTTAGTGCTAGAAGTTATCCCTAGACTGCTTTAGGAACGAGCCTAGCACATCTTATTTCAAAATTTTAAAAGAAAAATAATTTTAAATAGGTGGGAGAATCACAATCTTGATCTTAAATGGACTTAAAGGATAAGATGTCAAGATCTCTTCTCTATGTGCAACAGATCAGGTAAACAAAACCAGTTGTTGACCCAAGTGAGAGTAGGGTATATGTTGAAGAAGAATAAATGAAACAAAACTGATAATCATAAAATAGCAATCTGTTATTTGATATAATTAACCAGTAAAAGAATAAATATTAAACTCATAAATCCTTTATGAACCAGAATTAAAGGATCTTAAACACACATGTGGTGAAGATTGAACTACAAAAATAGATAAATCCTCTCAGCACATACATACAACCATATAATCATATAATAGTAATAATGTGTTCAATATGAAGAATTAGAAATGATAAACAAAATATAATGATACACACCAACTAATGACTTCATTAGCCACTGAAATATTTAGACAGATAAGGTCGATCCAAACATGTGTATAAGATAAAGTCTTTAAGGAAAACATGGATCCAACCCTTTCTTCATCTATATTGTCCAATATATAGAGTTTCAAATAAGTTACATGTACTTAGGGTTAATCCTGGGAATCAGGGACACCTCAAAGAAAATCTCTACAAAACCTCAAGATAAAATTCAGTTCCTAACTATTGATATACCAAATCATAACAATTTACAAAAAGATACTAAAATCAAGGAAACAACCTTGCATACATCTCTTTGATTTGACTTGCTTTGCATTCGAATGATGACATTGTTGCTTTTTCCATATCTTTCCTAGATATTTTTGATCTTCAAAGCTCCACTTGAAACTAACTTTTAAGAACTCAACACAGGTGGCTGATCTGGATCAATCTTCGAATATCAATACATTTTTTTGCTCCACAAAACATTTTATAGCTTTAAAACATGATCCATTACATTCCTACATAATTCATAGCCTTCCCCTATTGAAAAATATGAAACGGGGTGTGAACAACAACAAAATCAGTTGCTACAAGTGTTCTAGTATCGCCTTTTTTCCCCTGTTTAAACGATTGCAGGAACTTCCTGTAGTGAATTTCCAAAAAATGGCCCCACGTGTATTAAACTCTTTTCTGTGCCTGGGTTATTGTTGGACATAGCCAAAAAGGAACATGATACCTTAGACATAAGGAACCAAAATATTTTTTCCATCCTCCATTACTTTAAATCTCAAAACTTTGATTTATTCTGGAAGTGATATTCTTAAATTGACAGCTTTCTATGCAGGATGGAGGAAGTTGCTTCTGCAAAAAATTCTAAGCTATTCTTTCTGTTTTGCTTAGATTGGGATCGGGTTTGAATATGTTTAGGCTCATTCCCTTCATATCCAATCTTAGGGTTTAGGATTTTCATATATTTCTTACTTTGTTTCCTGGTAAGAACTTTGTTTTTCCCAATGATTGTATTTTTATTTATAATCAAGACACCCTTCTTGGATTTATCCTTCATAGGATTAGTAACATGATTTTTCTTGCTTTTAGATTTATTTTCAATAGGTTTGACAGGCTCCTCATCAATGATGATAACCTTCTATGTGATGGTAGTTTTATTCAATATCTTAGACTTCAACCTAAACTTGTTTTGAGGCCTTGTGCTTCATTTTCTTACTAAAATTCTATACCTAGAGGTATCATCATTGGAGTAATTCGAGGCATGAGGATTGACCTCTAGGATAGGATGTTTAAAATGTACAAGATCTTCAAGTTATTTTTTTGTTTTTACAGGTTGTTGTCCTCCACTGAAACCTTAGGTTCTGCTACCCTCTTAGCCCTTTTCAAATAAGTTTTTTGTGAAAAAGGGAAATGGTTCTTACATCCACCAAATATGTGAGAAGAACCTGCCTCTGTTCGTTGGTTGGATGATGTAGATTTTACAGGCTCATCCGGAGTCTCGAAACATGCTGCTCATTTACCCTTCTTTGCAGGAGTGGATTGACCGGCATTACCTGGAGTTTCTTGATCAGGCTTAACAATATTTCCATGTGATTGAGAAGCAGAGGAATGATTTTCCTTTTGTTGGATTACTGAGAGGGGGGGTGAATCAGAAATAGATAATTTTAATCCTTTTTCACCATAAAATGCAAGTGTTATATCAATGTATCATTATCATCCAATAGTTACAAAGTAAATAAACAATGAAAAAATGAGCAATCACACACATACACATTACACCAGTGTTTTACGTGGAAACCCAAAGTAGGAGAAAACCACAAAATTCTTTTTCTTATATGTATTTAAGAATTAGATTCATTGGAAGCACCAATTTCCTTTGTTTTCTAGCTGCAACTAGAAGGAGGCTCCAACCACCTAGTTTCCCAAGCTACAACCTGAGGGAATTTCCAACTCCCCAACTCTCTGGGTACAAACAGAAGGAGGATACAACCCCCTATGTTCTCCGGCTACAACCGAAGGGAAGCTCCAACTCCCCAATTCTCTGGCTACAACCAGAAGGAGGCTACACCCCCCTATGTTCTTTAGATACAACCAGAAGGTGGCTACAACCACCTGTCCTTGCCCCATCCAACCGCCCTGATGTAGAAGTAGAATGATGGAACCAATAACACACTATCATTCTGAGATATACTACTATAAACATGTACCAATCAACTTGCACCAAAGAACCTCTACCAATAACCTGAACTATGCATCAACCTGCAATCAACCTATACCATAAAAAAGTGGACCAATTTGTACCAAACAAACTATAATCAACCTGTACCATAAAAAGGTGCATCAACCATACACCAACCTTTATCTCAACCTATACCATGAACAAATGCATCAACCATGCACCAAACCTGTACCTCAACCTGTACCATGAACAAGTACATCAACCATGCACCAAACCTATACAAATAACCTGTCACAAAAACCTATCCAAACAACTTATGACAACAACCTGTCTCATCAATCTTATCAAACAAATCATATCTACTCACCAAGATCAATTACCAAGACAACTATCAAAGATGTGCATCAACCAAGCATAATGCAACAACTCATAATCATCACCAAGATCAATATGTGCTTATAATAATATACCAATACAATTATGCTACATCATCCATAAACCATGTGTCAAAAATACTAATAACAAGTGCATCCAACCATGTACCAAGTATGTACCAATCATGTATCAACTACTCATAAACTATGACTCATCAATATGTACCAACATCATCAACTATACACCTCATCTATGTGCCAACTCATCAACTACTTGTCTCAACCACGTACCCAACATGTACCTCAACCAAAATCCCTCATCAATTTCATCATCCAAATATAATTTGCAACTCTATAATAGACCTGGTGTATATGCTCACATACCTTCAAACCTTAACTTTAACAACAAGAGACTATCATTTTCATCAAACTTTACTTTAGTCTCACATGACTAGTTTTGGATTAGTCAACAACCCTAACTTGAAATAATCATAACTATGTAATTGTAATGAATAAAGATATGAAAATAGTACACAATGTTCTTCAATGTGTTCTATGCAATTCCTCTAGACTTCAGTACTTGGAACCTCTTAGAAAAGGAGTTATAGAAAAAATGGCATACCTTGTTGAATTCTAGCTTATTCTAGAGAGAGAACTTGTAGAGTGTGCCCTATTGGGTATGTGTTATATTATTTGCATGTGTGTGTGTGTGTGGGTGCGTCAGATACAACAACTGCGTCTGACGATCCCTTTTTGTTATTTTTGGCGGATTTTGCTATTTTTAGCGGATTTGTAAATTAATCCCGGATTAAGGGATTAGGGGTTTGGTATCTACGGAATACCTAAAAACATTGTATATATTGTATGGCGAATGGTGAAATTCGATATAATGAAAATAAGAAAGGTTTTCCCGATTGAGGGTTTCCGATATAAAATCTTTGTGTACTATGTGTATGAGCCATTGATTAATTTCTGTATTGCTTAAGAATCTATATGCATTGCTTTACTTCGCAGGTTTAAAACGTATATGTGGTATCATGGCACGTTTTTGGCTTCAGAGGGACGCCTTTGTTGCTGAGGGTTTGGCTCGGTCTTGATAGATCAAGTTTATCTTGGGTCTGTGATAAACCTGGGTTTAGTGGGAGCTTTTGCAGTGGAGATTCGAGTAAAGTAATAGGAATGGCGAGCTCATCTAGAATCGAGATAGAGAAGTTCAACGGTAAAAACTTTGAGCTATGGAAGCTCAAGCTGGAGGACCTTCTTGTAGACAAAGAACAATGGATTGCTGTGGATCCTGGTACACAGCCTACTGGTACACCATCTACAAGAACACAGGCTACTGGTACACAACCTACTAGTACACAAACTACCAGTACACCAGTTACTGGTATGTCGAAGGAAGATTGGGACAAGTTGGACAGAAGAGCAAGGAGTACCATTTGACTCTGCCTGGCAGATTCGGTGTTGTTGAATGTCTCGAGAGAATCTACAGCCAAGGAAATATGGGATAAGTTAGGGAATTTGTATCAATCAAAGTCCCTGGTAAACAAGTTGTTTCTTCGAAAGAATTTGTATCATCTTAGGATGGAAGATGGAGATTCTGTGACAGAACATCTAAATGCCTTTAATACTCTGGTAAGTCAA